>JAQOWZ010000214.1:0-133258 GCA_035578165.1 Stenolophus ochropezus
TATTTTCTTGTTGCAATGTTTTCTTTTATCTAAATTAGGATGAAAAATCATAAAATTCGGGCGCGGAAGCAAATATTTATATGATTTTTTACAAAAATAAAGTCAGATTTTACATATTCTTGAAATGGATATTTTTGTTAAAACATTCATAAACATGCTTTTGGACCTATACTGCGGATAAAATATGATGAAAAATTATAAAATTCGGGCGCGCAAACAAATATTTATATGATTTTTTACAAAAAAAAGTGAGATTTTACCTATTTTTGATGAATATGTTGTATATTGTAAGCTACATGGGCTGGATTCTAGAATACCTAACACACTTGAAATAGCAATTTTCTTGTTGCAATGTTTTCTTTTAGCTAAAATATGATGAAAAATCATAAAATTCGTGCGCGGAAGCAAATATTTATATGATTTTTTACAAAAATAAAGTCAGATTTTTCCTATTCTTGAAATGGATATTTTTGTTAAAGCATTCGTAAACATGCTTTTGGAACTATACTGCGGATAAAATATGATGAAAAATTATAAAATTCGAGCTCGGAAGCAAATATTTATATGATTTTTTACAAAAAAAAGTCAGATTTTACCTATTTTTGATGAATACGTTGTATATTGTAAGCTACATTGGCTGGATTCTAGAACACCTAACACACTTGAAATAGCAATTTTCTTGTTGCAATGTTTTCTTTTAGCTAAAATATGATGAAAAATCATAAAATTCGGGCGCGGAAGAAAATATTTATATGATTTTTTTCAAAAAAAAAGTCAGATTTTTCCTATTCTTGAAATGGATATTTTTGTTAAAGCATTCATAAACATGCTTTTGGAGCTATACTGCGGATAAAATATGATGAAAAATTATAAAATTCGGACTCGGAAGCATATATTTATAAGATTTTTTACAAAAAAAAAGTCAGATTTTACCTATTTTTGATGAATACTTTGTATATTGTAAGCTACATTGGCTGGATTCTAGAATACCAAACACACTTGAAATAGCAATTTTCTTGTTGCAATGTTTTCTTTTAGCTAAAATATGTTGAAAAATCATAAAATTCGGGCTCGGAAGAAAATATTTATATGATTTTTTACAAAAAAATGTCAGATTTAACCTATATTTGATGAATAAGTTGTATATTGTAAGCTTCATTGGCTGGATTCTAGAATACCTACCACACTTGAAATAGCAATTTTCTTGTTGCAATGTTTTCTTTTAGCTAAAATATGATGAAAAATGATAAAATTCGGGCGCGAAGCAAATATTTATATGATTTTTTACAAAAATAAAGTCAGATTTTTCCTATTCTTGAAATGGATATTTTTGTTAAAACATTCATAAACATGCATTTGGACCTATACTGCGAATAAAATATGATGAAAAATTATAAAATTCGGGCGCGCAAACAAATATTTTTATGATTTTTTACAAAAAAAAGTCAGATTTTACCTATTTTTGATGAATACGTTGTATATTGTAAGCTACATGGTCTGGATTCTAGAATACCTAACACACTTAAAATAGCATTTTTCTTGTTGCAATGTTTTCTTTTAGCTAAAATATGATGAAAAATCATAAAATTCGGGCGCGGAAGCAAATATTTATATGATTTTTTACAAAAATAATGTCAGATTTTACATATTTTTGAAATGGATATTTTTGTTAAAACGTTCATAAACATGCTTTTGGACCAATACTATGGATAAAATATGATAAAAAATTATAAAATTCGAGCGCGCAAACAAATATTTATATGATTTTTTGCAAAAAAAAGTCAGATTTTACCTATTTTTGATGAATACGTTGTATATTGTAAGCTACATGGGCTGGATTCTAGAATATCTAACACACTTGAAAAAGCAATTTTCTTGTTGTAATGTTTTCTTTTAGCTAAAATATGATAAAAAATCATATAAATTCGGGCGCGGAAGCAAATATTTATATGATTTTTTACAAAAATAAAGTCAGATTTTTCCTATTCTTGAAATGGATATTTTTGTTAAAACGTTCATAAACATGCTTTTGGACCTATACTGCGGATAAAATATGATGGAAAATTATAAAATTCGGGCGCGGAAGCAAATATTTATATGATTTTTTACAAAAATAAAGTCAGATTTTACATATTTTTGAAATGGATATTTTTGTTAAAACGTTCATACACATGCTTCTGGACCTATACTATGGATAAAATATGATGAAAAATTATAAAATTCGAGCGCGGAAGAAAATATTTATATAATTTTTTACAAAAATTAAGTCAGATTTTACCTATTTTTGATGAATACGTTGTATATTGTAAGCTTCATTGGCTGGATTCTAGAATGCCTACCACACTTGACATTGCAATTTTCTTGTTGCAATGTTTTCTTTTACCTAAATTTAGATGAAAATTCATAAAATTCTGGCGAAGAAGCAAATAATTATATGATTTTTTACAAAAATAAAGTCAGATTTTACATATTCTTGAAATGGATATTTTTGTTAAAACATTCATAAACATGCTTTTGGACCTATACTGCGGATAAAATATGATGAAAAATTATAAAATTCGGGCGCGCAAACAAATATTTGTATGATTTTTTACAAAAAAAAAGTCAGATTTTACCTAGTTTTGATGAATATGTTGTATATTGTAAGCTACATGGGCTGGATTCTAGAATACCTAACACACTTGAAATAGCAATTTTCTTGTTGCAATGTTTTCTTTTAGCTAAATTATAATGAAAAATCATAAAATTCGTGCGCGGAAGCAAATATTTATATGATTTTTTACAAAAATAAAGTCAGATTTTTCCTATTCTTGAAATGGATATTTTTGTTAAAGCATTCGTAAACATGCTTTTGGACCTATACTGTGGATAAAATATGATGAAAAATTATAAAATTCGGGCTCGGAAGCAAATATTTATATGATTTTTTACAAAAAAAAGTCAGATTTTACCTATTTTTGATGAATACGTTGTATATTGTAAGCTACATTGGCTGGATTCTAGAATACCTAACACACTTGAAATAGCAATTTTCTTGTTGCAATGTTTTCTTTTAGCTAAAATATGATGAAAAATCATAAAATTCGGGCGCGGAAGAAAATATTTATATGATTTTTTTCAAAAAAAAAGTCAGATTTTTCCTATTCTTGAAATGGATATTTTTGTTAAAGCATTCATAAACATGCTTTTGGAGCTATATTGCGGATAAAATATGATGAAAAATTATAAAATTCGGGCGCGGAAGCAAATATTTATATGATTTTTTACAAAAAAAAGTCAGATTAAACCTATTTTTGATGAATTAGTTGTATATTGTAAGCTTCATTGGCTGGATTCTAGAATACCTACCACAATTGGAATAGCAATTTTCTTGTTGCAATGTTTTCTTTTAGCTAAAATATGATAAAAAATCATAAAATTCGGGCGCGGAAGCAAATATTTATATGATTTTTTACAAAAATAAAGTCAGATTTTACATATTCTTGAAATGGATATTTTTGTTAAAACATTCATAAACATGCTTTTGGACCTATACTGCGGATAAAAAATGATGAAAAATTATAAAATTCGGGCGCGCAAACAAATATTTATATGATTTTTTACAAAAAAAAGTCAGATTTTACCTATTTTTGATGAATATGTTGTATATTGTAAGCTACATGGGCTGGATTCTAGAATACCTAACACACTTGAAATAGCAATTTTCTTGTTGCAATGTTTTCTTTTAGCTAAAATATGATGAAAAATCATAAAATTCGTGCGCGGAAGCAAATATTTATATGATTTTTTACAAAAATAAAGTCAGATTTTTCCTATTCTTGAAATGGATATTTTTGTTAAAGCATTCATAAACATGCTTTTGGACCTATACTGCGGATAAAATATGATGAAAAATTATAAAATTCGAGCTCGGAAGCAAATATTTATATGATTTTTTACAAAAATAAGTCAGATTTTACCTATTTTTGATGAATACGTTGTATATTGTAAGCTACATTGGCTGGATTCTAGAACACCTAACACACTTGAAATAGCAATTTTCTTGTTGCAATGTTTTCTTTTAGCTAAAATATGATCAAAAATCATAAAATTCGGGCGCGGAAGAAAATATTTATATGATTTTTTTCAAAAAAAAAGTCAGATTTTTCCTATTCTTGAAATGGATATATTTGTTAAAGCATTCATAAACATGCTTTTGGAGCTATACTGCGGATAAAATATGATGAAAAATTATATGATTTTTTACAAAAAAAAAGTCAGATTTTACCTATTTTTGATGAATACGTTGTATATTGTAAGCTAACGCGCTATCTCAGAGTGAATACCAAACACACTTGAAATAGCAATTTTCTTGTTGCAATGTTTTCTTTTAGCTAAAATATGATGAAAAATCATAAAATTCGGGCGCGGAAGCAAATATTTATATGATTTTTTACAAAAAAAAAGTCAGATTTAACCTATTTTTGATGAATAAGTTGTATATTGTAAGCTTCATTGGCTGGAATCTAGAATACCTACCACAATTGAAATAGCAATTTTCTTGTTGCAATGTTTTCTTTTAGCTAAAATATGATGAAAAATCATAAATTCGGGCGCGGAAGCAAATATTTATATGATTTTTTACAAAAATAAAGTCAGATTTTACATATTCTTGAAATGGATATTTTTGTTAATACATTCATAAACATGCTTTTGGACCTATACTGTGGATAAAATATGATGAAAAATTATAAAATTCGGGCACGGAAGCAAATATTTATATGATTTTTTACAAAAAAAAAGTCAGATTTAACCTATTTTTGATGAATAAGTTGTATATTGTAAGCTTCATTGGCTGGATTCTAGAATACCTACCACAATTGAAATAGCAATTTTCTTGTTGCAATGTTTTCTTTTAGCTAAAATATGATGAAAAATCATAAAATTCGGGCGCGGAAGCAAATATTTATATGATTTTTTACAAAAAAATAGTCAGATTTAACCTATATTTGATGAATAAGTTGTTTATTGTAAGCTTCATTGGCTGGATTCTAGAATACCTAAGACAGAAATAGCAATTTTCTTGTTGCAATGTTTTCTTTTAGCTAAAATATGATGAAAAATTATAAAATTCGGGTGCGGAAGCAAATATTTATATGATTTTTTTACAAAAGTAAAGTCAGATTTTTCCTATTCTTGAAATGGATATTTTTGTTAAAACATTCATAAACATGCTTTTAGACCTATACTGCGTGTAAAATATGATGAAAAATTATAAAATTCCGGCGCGGAAGCAAATATTTATATGATTTTTTACAAAAAAAAGTCAGTTTTTACTTATTTTTGATGAATACGTTGTATATTGTAAGCTTCATTGGCTGGATTCTAGAATACTTACCACACTTGATATAGCAATTTTCTTGTTGCAATGTTTTCTTTTAGCTAAAATATGATAAAAAATCATAAAATTCGGGTGTGGAAGCAAATATTTATATGATTTTTTACAAAAATAAAGTCAGATTTTTCCTATTCTTGAAATGGATATTTTTGTTAAAGCATTCATAAACATGCTTTTGGAGCTACACTGCGGATAAAATATGATGAAAAATTATAAATTTCGGGCGCGCAAACAAATATTTATATGTTTTTTTACAAAAAAAAAGTCAGATTTCACCTATTTTTGATGAATATGTTGTATATTGTAAGCTACATGGGCTGTATTCTAGAATACCTAACACACTTGAAATAGCAATTTTCTTGTTGCAATGTTTTCTTTTAGCTAAAATATGATGAAAAATGATAAAATTCGGGCGCGGAAGCAAATATTTATATGATTTTTTACAAAAATAAAGTCAGATTTTTCCTATTCTTGAAATGGATATTTTTGTTAAAACATTCATAAACATGCATTTGGACCTATACTGCGAATAAAATATGATGAAAAATTATAAAATTCGGGCGCGCAAACAAATATTTTTATGATTTTTTACAAAAAAAAGTCAGATTTTACCTATTTTTGATGAATACGTTGTATATTGTAAGCTACATGGGCTGGATTCTAGAATACCTAACACACTTAAAATAGCATTTTTCTTGTTGCAATGTTTTCTTTTAGCTAAAATATGATGAAAAATAATAAAATTCGGGCGCGGAAGCAAATATTTATATGATTTTTTACAAAAATAAAGTCAGATTTTACATATTTTTGAAATGGATATTTTTGTTAAAACGTTCATAAACATGCTTTTGGACCAATACTATGGATAAAATATGATGAAAAATTATAAAATTCGAGCGCGCAAACAAATATTTATATGATTTTTTTACAAAAAAAAGTCAGATTTTACCTATTTTTGATGAATACGTTGTATATTGTAAGCTACATGGGCTGGATTCTAGAACATCTAACACACTTGAAAAAGCAATTTTCTTGTTGCAATGTTTTCTTTTAGCTAAAATATGATAAAAAATCATATAAATTCGGGCGCGGAAGCAAATATTTATATGATTTTTTACAAAAATAAAGTCTGATTTTTCCTATTCTTGAAATGGATATTTTTGTTAAAACATTCATAAACATGCTTTTAGACCTATACTGCGGATAAAATATGATGAAAAATTATAAAATTTGGGCGCGTAAACGAATATTTATGATTTTTTACAAAAAAAAAGTCAGATTTTACCTTTTTTTGATGAATACGTTGTATAATGTAAGCAACATGGGCTGGATTCTAGAATACCTAACACACTTGAAATAGAAATTTTCTTGTTGCAATGTTTTCTTTTAGCTAAAATATGATGAAAAATCATAAAATTCGGGCGCAGAAGCAAATACCTATATGATTTTTTACAAAAATAAAGTCAGATTTTTCCTATTCTTGAAATGGATATTTTTGTTAAAACTTTCATAAACATGCTTTTGGACCTATACTGCGGATAAAATATGATGGAAAATTATAAAATTCGGGCGCGGTAGCAAATATTTATATGATTTTTTACAAAAATAAAGTCAGATTTTACATATTTTTGAAATAGATATTTTTGTTAAAACGTTCATACACATGCTTTTGGACCTATACTATGGATAAAATATGATGAAAAATTATAAAATTCGAGCGCGGAAGAAAATATTTATATAATTTTTTACAAAAATTAAGTCAGATTTTACCTATTTTTGATGAATACGTTGTATATTGTAAGCTTCATTGGCTGGATTCTAGAATACCTACCACACTTGAAATTGCAATTTTCTTGTTGCAATGTTTTCTTTTACCTAAATTTAGATGAAAAATCATAAAATTCTGGCGAAGAAGCAAATAATTATATGATTTTTTACAAAAATAAAGTCAGATTTTACATATTCTTAAAATGGATATTTTTGTTAATACATTCATAAACAAGCTTTTGGACCTATACTGTGGATAAAATATGATGAAAAATTATAAAATTCGGGCGCGGAAGCAAATATTTATATGATTTTTTACAAAAAAAAAATCAGATTTTACCTATTTTTGATGAATACGTTGTATATTGTTAACTTAATTGGCTGGATTCTAGAATACCTACCACACTTGCAATTGCAATTTTCTTGTTGCAATGTTTTCTTTTACCTAAATTATGATGAAAAATAATAAAATTCGGACTGAAGCAAATATTTATATAATTTTTTACAAAAATAAAGTCAGATTTTACATATATTTGAAATGGATATTTTTATTAAAACGTTCATAAACATGCTTTTGGACCTATACTATGGATAAAATATAAAGAAAAATTATAAAATTCAAGCGCGGAAGCAAATATTTATATAAATTTTTAAAAAAATTAAGTCAGATTTTACCTATTTTTGATGAATACGTTGTATATTGTAAGCTTCATTGGCTAGATTCTAGAATACCTACCACACTTGAAATAGCAATTTTCTTGTTGCAATGTTTTCTTTTACCTAAATTATGATGAAAAATCATTAAATTCGGGCGCGGAAGCTAATATTTATATGATTTTTTACAAAAATAAAGTCAGATTTTACATATTCTTGAAATGGGTATTTTTGTAAATACATTCATAAACATGCTTTTGACCTATACTGTGGATAAAATATGATAAAAATTATAAAATTCGGGCGCGGAAGCAAAAATTTATATGATTTTTTACAAAAAAAAAGTCAGATTTTACCTATTTTTGATGAATACGTTGTATATTGTAAGCTTGATTGGCTGGATTCTAGAATACCTACCACACTTGAAATAGCAATTTTCTTGTTGCAATGTTTTCTTTTAGCTAAAATATGATGAAAAATCATAAAATTCGGGTGCGGAAGCAAATATTTATATGATTTTTTACAAAAAAAAGTCAGATTTAACCTATTTTTGATGAATAAGTTGTATATTGTAAGCTTCATTGACTTGGATTCTAGAATACCTACCACACTTGAAATAGCAATTATCTTGTTGCAATGAAAAATTATAAAATTCGGGCGCGGAAGCAAATATTTATATGATTTTTTACAAAAATTAAGTCAGATTTTACATATTCTTGAAATGGATATTTTTGTTAATACATTCATAAACATGCTTTTGGACCTATACTGTGGATAAAATATGATGAAAAATTATAAAATTCGGGCGCGGAAGCAAATATTTATATGATTTTTTACAAAAAAAAGTCAGATTTAACCTATTTTTGATGAATAAGTTGTATATTGTAAGCTTCATTGACTTGGATTCTAGAATACCTACCACACTTGAAATAGCAATTATCTTGTTGCAATGTTTTCTTTTAGTTAAAATATAATGAAAAATTTTAAAATTCGGGCTCGGAAGCAAATATTTATATGATTTTTTACAAAAAAAAAGTCAGATTTTACCTATTTTTGATGAATTCGTTGTATATTGTAAGCTACATTGGCTGGATTCTAGAATACCAAACACACTTGAAATAGCAATTTTCTTGTTGCAATGTTTTCTTTTACCTGAAATATGATGAAAAATCATAAAATTCTGGCGCGGAAGTAAATATTTATATGATTTTTTACAAAAATAAAGTCAGATTCTACAAATTCTTGAAATGGATATTTTTGTTAATACATTCATACACATGCTTTTGGACCTATACTGTGGATAAAATATGATGAAAAATTATAAAATTCGGGCGCAGAAGTAAATATTTATATGATTTTTTACAAAAATAAAGTCAGATTCTACAAATTCTTGAAATGGATATTTTTGTTAATACATTCATACACATGCTTTTGGACCTATACTGTGGATAAAATATGATGAAAAATTATAAAATTCGGGCGCGGAAGCAAATATTTATATGATTTTTTACAAAAAAAAAGTCAGATTTAACCTATTTTTGATGATTAAGTTGTATATTGTAAGCTTCATTGGCTGGATTCTAGATTACCTACCACACTTGAAATAGCAATTTTCTTGTTGCAATGTTTTCTTTTAGCTAAAATATGATGAAAAATCATAAAATCCGGGTGCGGAAGCAAATATTTATATGATTTTTTACAAAAATAAAGTCAGATTTTACATATTCTTGAAATGGGTATTTTTGTTAATACATGCATAAACATGCTTTTCGACCTATACTGTGGATAAAATATGATGAAAAATTATAAAATTCGGGCGCGGAAGCAAATATTTATATGATTTTTTACAAAAAAAAGTCAGATTTTACCTATTTTTGATGAATACGTTGTATATTGTAAGCTTGATTGGCTGGATTCTAGAATACTTACCACACTTAAAATAGCAATTTTCTTGTTGTAATGTTTTCTTTTAGCTAAAATATGATGAAAAATCATAAAATTCGGGTGCGGAAGCAAATATTAATATGATTTTTTACAAAATAAAGTCAGATTTTTCCTATTCTTGAAATGGATATTTTTGTTAAAACATTCATAAACATGCTTTTGGACCTATACTGCGGATAAAATATGATGAAACCACCAAAGACTTGAAAAAAAATATTGCAACAAGAAAAAAATGAAACAATTCAAAACTATCTTGAGAATTTATCAGCAACAGAAGCAAGTGACTACTCATTATGGAAAGCAACGAAAAAAATCAAACAGCCCCAACAACACATTCCACCTATTAGGAAAGAAGGCGGACTATGGGCAAGGACTGACTCTAACAAAGCTCTAGCCTTTGCAAATCACCTAACAAAAGTATTCCAACCTTTTCCACCCTCGATACCACCAGAAGATGAACAATTCATATACAACACGTTAGAACATCCCTTTCAGTTGGATTATCCTATACGACATTTTAAACCGAAGGATGTTCTCGAGATAATATGCAAACATATAAATCCAAAAAAAAACTCCCGGATACGATTTAATCTCTGGAAAAATTTTAAAACAACTCCCATTTAAAGCAATCATTCTTATAACTTATATATTTAACACAATCTTAAGACTTGGAGTTTTTCCATCACAATGGAAAGTAGCTCAAATTATTCTTATACACAAACCAGGGAAACCCGCTGAGGAAACATCGTCCTATCGTCCAATAAGTTTACTACCTGTACTTTCAAAAGTATTTGAAAAACTTTTTCATCACAAGACTGGAGCCCATACTTATGCGAAGAAAATTAATTCCTGATCATCAGTTTGGCTTCCGAAAACAACACTCAACTATTGAGCAGGTTCATAGAGTAGTCGACGTAATAAACAAAACATTTGAAAGAAAACACTACTGTTCAGCAACTTTTATAGATGTTTCGCAAGCGTTCGATAAAGTGTGGCATATTGGCCTACTATATAAATTAAAAAGTAACATCCCTCATACCTTCTATCAAATCCTAGAATCCTATCTAACAAACAGATATTTTACAGTAAAATACAAAGAAGAATGTAGTCCATTATACCCAATCAAATCAGGAGTACCCCAAGGTAGTGTTCTTGGACCTATTCTCTACCTCATTTACACGGCTGATATTCCAACAACTCCAAATTCTACAGTTGCCACATTTGCTGATGACACAGCAATCCTAGCTTGTCATAAAAATTCAGCAGAGGCCTCACATCTTCTTCAAATACAGCTTAAAAAAAATCGAAAAGTGGCTAAAAATCTGGAGAATAAAAGCCAACGAAACCAAATCAGTCCATGTAACCTTTACCTTGAATAAAAGTACGTGTCCTGTGGTAACACTCAATAACCAACCGCTACCGAATACTGAAGAAACAAGATATCTAGGAATACATCTTGATAGAAGACTAACATGGCGTAAACACACCTTCTCAAAAAGAAAACAACTGGGACTAAAATTCAGGCAGCACTATTGGCTATTAGGTAGAACTTCCAAACTGTCACTGGAAAACAAACTACTGATATATAAAAGCATCTTTAAACCAGTCTGGACGTATGGAATACAACTCTGGGGAACAGCAAGCAACTCCAATATTGAAATACTTCAACGCTTTCAATCTAAGTGCCTCCGAACAATTACAAATGCTCCTTGGTATGTGCCAAATGTAAACATCCACAGAGACCTCAACATGTGTACAGTGAAAGAAACAATCGAACAATTTAGTACCAAATATCTTAAAAGACTTGAAGCCCACCCAAACATAAGTGCAGTGAAATTGTTAGACAGCAGTGAGGACATACGACGATTAAAACGTTTTAAACCATTAGATTTAGTAGATAGATTTAACTAACATTATATAGTTAATATTTAGAGTTTTTGTCAGTGGACAAATGCTCCTTATGTAATTCATTTGCTGTTATATTTTTACTTATTATCTTATATTTAGATAGATTGTAAAATTCTTAGGAGATACAAAAAAAAAAAAAAAGATTTTACCTATTCTTGAAATGGATATTTTTGTTAAAACATTCATAAACATGCTTTTGGACCTATACTATGGATAAAATATAATGAAAAATTATAAAATTCGGGCGCGGAAGCAAATATTTATAGGATTTTTAACAAAATTAAAGTCAGATTTTACCTATTTTTGATGAATACGTTGTATATTTTAAGTTTCATTGGCTGGATTCTAGAATACCTAACACACTTGAAATAGCAATTTTCTTGTTGCAATGTTTTCTTTTATCTAAATTATGATGAAAGATCATACAAATTCGGGCGCGGAAGCAAATAATTATATGATTTTTTACAAAAATAATGTCAGATTTTACCTATTCTTGAAATGGATATTTTTGTTAAAACATTCATAAACATGCTTTTGGACCTATACTATGGATAAAATATAATGAAAGATTATAAAATTCGGGCGCGGAAGCAAATATTTATATAATTTTTTACAAAAATAAAGTCAAATTTTACCTATTTTTGGTGAATACGTTGTATATTGTAAGCTACATGGGCTGCATTCTAGAATACCTAACACACTTGAAATAGCAATTTTCTTTTTGCAATGTTTTCTTTTAGCTAAAATATGATGAAAAATTATAAAATTCGGTCGCGGAAGCAAATATTTATATGATTTTTTACAAAAAAAAGGCAGATTATACCTATTTTTGATGAATACGTTGTATATTTAAAGCTTCATTGGCTGGATTCTAGAATACCTAACACACTTGAAATAGCAATTTTCTTGTTGTAATGTTTTCTTTTATCTAAATTATGATGAAAAATCATAAAATTCGGGCGCGGAAGCAAATATTTATATGATTTTTTACAAAAATGTCAGATTTTACCTATTCTTGAAATGGATATTTTTGTTAAAACATTCATAAACATGCTTTTGGACCTATACTATGGATAATATATAATGAAAAATTATAAAATTCGGGCGCGGAAGCAAATATTTATATAATTTTTTACAAAAATAAAGTCAGATTTTACCTATTTTTGATGAATACGTTGTATATTGTAAGCTTCATAGGCTGGATTCTAGAATACCTAACACACTTGAAATAGCAATTTTCTTGTTGTAATGTTTTCTTTTAGCTAAAATATGATGAAAAATCATAAAATTCGGGCACGGAAGCAAATATTTATAGGATTTTCTACAAAAATAGTCAGATTTTACCAATTCTTAAAATGGATATTTTTGTTAATACATTCATAAACATGCTTTTGGACCTATACTGTAGATAAAATATGATGAAAAATTATAAAAATTCGGTCGCAAAAGCAAATATTTATATGATTTTTTACAAAAAAAAGGCAGATTTTACCTATTTTTGATGAATACGTTGTATATTGTAAGCTACATAGGCTGGATTGTAGAATACCTAACACACTTTAAATAGCAATTTTCTTGTTGCAATGTTTTCTTTTATCTAAAATATGATGAAAAATCATAAAATTCGGGCGCGGAAGCAAATATTTATATGATTTTTTACAAAAATAAAGGCAGATTTTACCTATTCTTGAAATGGATATTTTTGTAAAACATTTATAAAAATGCTTTTGGACCTATACTGTGGATAAAATATGATGAAAAATTATAAAATTCGGGCGCGGAAGCAAATATTTATATGATTTTTTACAAAAAAAAAGTCAGATTTTACCTATTTTTGATGAATACGTTGTATATTGTAAGCTACATGGGCTGGATTCTAGAATACCTAATACACTTGAAAAAGCAATGTTCTTGTTGCAATGTTTTCTTTTAGCTGAAATATGATGAAAAATCATAAATTTCAGGCGCGGAAGCAAATATTTATATGATTTTTTACAAAAATAAAGTCAGATTTTACATATTCTTAAAATAGATATTTTTGTTAATACATTCATAAACATGCTTTTGTCCTATACTGTGGATAAAATATGATGAAATATTATAAAATTCGGGCGCGGAAGCAAATTTTTATGAGATTTTTTACAAAAAAAAGTAAGATTTTACCTATTTTTTATGAATACGTTGTACATTTTAAGCTTCATTGGCTGGATTCTAGAATACCTAACACACTTGAAATAGCAATTTTCTTGTTGTAATGTTTTCTTTTAGCTAAAATATGATGAAAAATCATATAATTCGGGCGCGGAAGCAAATATTTATATGATTTTTTACAAAAATAAAGTCAGATTTTACCAATTCTTGAAATGGATATTTTTGTTAAAACATTCATAAACATGCTTTTGGACCTATACTATGGATAAAATATAATGAAAAATTATAAAATTCGGGCGCGGAAGCAAATATTTATATAATTTTTTACAAAAATAAAGTCAGATTTTACCTATTTTTGATGAATACGTTGTATATTGTAAGCTACATGTGCTGCATTCTAGAACAACTAACACACTTGAAATATCAATTTTCTTTTTGCAATGTTTTCTTTTAGCTAAAATATGATGAAAAATCATAAAAATCGGGCGCGGAAGCAAATATTTATATGATTTTCTACAAAAATAAAGTCAGATTTTACCAATTCTTAAAATGGATATTCTTGTTAATACATTCATAAACATGCTTTTGGACCTATACTGTAGATAAAATATGATGAAAAATTATAAAAATTCGGTCGCGAAAGCAAATATTTATATGATTTTTTACAAAAAAAAGGCAGATTTTACCTATTTTTGATGAATACGTTGTATATTGTAAGCTACATAGGCTGGATTGTAGAATACCTAACACACTTTAAATAGCAATTTTCTTGTTGCAATGTTTTCTTTTATCTAAAATATGATGAAAAATCATAAAATTCGGGCGCGGAAGCAAATATTTATATGATTTTTTACAAAAATAAAGGCAGATTTTACCTATTCTTGAAATGGATATTTTTGTTAAAACATTTATAAAAATGCTTTTGGACCTATACTGTGGATAAATTATGATGAAAAATTATAAAATTCGGGCGCGGAAGCAAATATTTATATGATTTTTTACAAAAAAAAAGTCAGATTTTACCTATTTTTAATGAATACGTTGTATATTGTAAGCTACATGGGCTGGATTCTAAAATACCTAATACACTTGAAAAAGCAATTATCTTGTTGCAATGTTTTCTTTTAGCTAAAATATGATGAAAAATCATAAATTTCAGGCGCGGAAGCAAATATTTATATGATTTTTTACAAAAATAAAGTCAGATTTTACATATTCTTGAAATGGATATTTTTGTTAATACATTCATAAACATGCTTTTGGTCCTATACTGTGGATAAAATATGATGAAATATTATAAAATTCGGGCGCGGAAGCAAATATTTATATGATTTTTTACAAAAAAAAGTAAGATTTTACCTATTTTTTATGAATACGTTGTATATTTTAAGCTTCATTGGCTGGATTCTAGAATACCTAACACACTTGAAATAGCAATTTTCTTATTGTAATGTTTTCTTTTAGCTATAATATGATGAAAAATCATATAATTCGGGCGCGGAAGCAAATATTTATATGATTTTTTACAAAAATAAAGTCAGATTTTACCAATTCTTGAAATGGATATTTTTGTTAAAACATTCATAAACATGCTTTTGGACCTATACAATGGATAAAATATAATGAAAAATTATAAAATTCGGCCGCGGAAGCAAATATTTATATAATTTTTTACAAAAATAAAGTCAGATTTTACCTATTTTTGATGAATACGTTGTATATTGTAAGCTACATGGGCTGCATTCTAGAATACCTAACACACTTGAAATATCAATTTTCTTTTTGCAATGTTTTCTTTTAGCTAAAATATGATGAAAAATCATAAAAATCGGGCGCGGAAGCAAATATTTATAGGACTTTTTACAAAAATAAAGTCAGATTTTACCTATTTTTGATGAATACGTTGTATATTTTAAGCTTCATTGGCTGGATTCTAGAATACCTAACACACTTGATATAGCAATTTTCTTGTTGTAATGTTATCTTTTAGCTAAAATATGATGAAAAATCATAAAATTCGGCCGCGGAAGCAAATATTTATATGATTTTTTACAAAAATAAAGTCAGATTTTACCTATTTTTGATGAATACGTTGTATATTTTAAGCTTCATTGGCTGGATTCTAGAATACCTAACACACTTGAAATAGCAATTTTCTTGTTGTAATGTTTTCTTTTAGCTAAAATATGATGAAAAAATCATAAAATTCGGCCGCGGAAGCAAATATTTATATGATTTTTTACAAAAATAAAGTCAGATTTTACCTATTATTGAAATGGATATTTTTGTTAAAACATTCATTAAACATGCTTTTGGACCTATACTATGGATAAAATATAATGAAAAAATTATAAAATTCGGGCGCGGAAGCAAATATTTATATAATTTTTTACAAAAATAAAGTCAGATATTACCTAATTTTGATGAATACGTTGTATAATGTAAGCTTCATAGGCTGGATTCTAGAATACCTAACACACTTGAAAAAAGCAATTTTCTTGATGCAATGTTTTCTTTTAGCTGAAATATGATGAAAAATCATAAATTTCAGGCGCGGAAGCAAATATTTATATGATTTTTTACAATAATAAAGTCAGATTTTACCTATTTTTGATGAATACGTTGTATATTGTAAGCTACATGGGGCTGCATTCTAGAATGCCTAACACACTTGAAATAGCAATTTTCTTTTTGCAATGTTTTCTTTTAGCTAAAATATGATGAAAAATCATAAAAATTTCAGGCGCGGAAGCAAATATTTATAGGATTTTTTACAAAAATAAAGTCAGATTTTACCTATTTTTGATGAATACGTTGTATATTTTAAGCTTCATTGGCTGGATTCTAGAATACCTAACACACTTTAAATAGCAATTTTCTTGTTGCAATGTTTTCTTTTATCTAAATTATGATGAAAAATAATAAAATTCGGGCGCGGAAGCAAATATTTATATAATTTTTTACAAAAATAAAGTCGGATTTTACCTATTTTTGATGAATACGTTGTATATTGTAAGCTTCATAGGCTGGATTCTAGAATACCTAACACACTTGAAATAGCAATTTTCTTGTTGTAATGTTTTCTTTTAGCTAAAATATGATGAAAAATCATCAAATTCGGGCACGGCAGCAAATATTTATATGATTTTCTACAAAAATAAAGTCAGATTTTACCAATTCTTGAAATGTATATTTTTGTTAAAACATTCATAAACATGCTTTTGGACCCTATACTGTGGATAAAATATGATGAAAAATTATAAAAATTCGGTCGCGAAAGCAAATATTTATATGATTTTTTACAAAAAAAGGCAGATTTTACCTATTTTTGATGAATATGTTGTATATTGTAAGCTACATAGGCTGGATTGTGGAATACCTAACACACTTTAAATAGCAATTTTCTTGTTTCAATGTTTTCTTTTATCTAAAATATGATGAAAAATCATAAAATTCGGGCGCGGAAGCAAATATTTATATGATTTTTTACAAAAATAAAGGCAGATTTTACCAATTCTTGAAATGGATATTTTTGTTAAAATATTTATAAAAATGCTTTTGGACCTATACTGTGGATAAAATATAATGAAAAATTATAAAATTCGGGCGCGGAAGCAAATATTTATATGATTTTTTACAAAAAAAAAGTCAGATTTTACTTATTTTTGATGAATACGTTGTATATTGTAAGCTACATGAGCTGGATTCTAGAATACCTAATACACTTGAAAAAGCAATTTTCTTGTTGCAATGTTTTCTTTTAGCTGAAATATGATGAAAAATCATAAATTTCAGGCGCGGAAGCAAATATTTATATGATTTTTTTACAAAAATAAAGTCAGATTTTACATATTCTTGAAATGGATATTTTGTTAATACATTCATAAACATGCTTTTGGTCCTATACTGTGCATAAAATATGATGAAATATTATAAAATTCGGGCGCGGAAGCAAATATTTATATGATTTTTTACAAAAAAAGTAAGATTTTACCTATTTTTTATGAATACGTTGTATATTGTAAGCTACATGGGCTGCATTCTAGAATACCTAACACACTTGAAATAGCAATTTTCTTTTTGCAATGTTTTCTTTTAGCTAAAATATGATGAAAAATCATAAAAAATTCGGGCGCGGAAGCAAATATTTATAGGATTTTTTACAAAAATAAAGTCAGATTTTACCTATTTTTGATGAATACGTTGTATATTTCAAGCTTCATTTGCTGGATTCTAGAATACCTAACACACTTGAAATAGCAATTTTTTTGTTGTAATGTTTTTCTTTTAGCTAAAATATGATGAAATATCATATAATTCGGGCGCGGAAGCAAATATTTAGATGATTTTTTACAAAAAATAAAGTCAGATTTTACCAATTCTTGAAATGGATATTTATATTAAAACTTTCATAAACATGCTTTTGGACCTATACTGTGGATAAAATATGATGAAAAATTATAAAATTCGGTCGCGAAAGCAAATATTATATATGATTTCTTACAAAAAAAGGCAGATTATACCTATTTTTGATGAATACGTTGTATATTGTAAGGTTCATGGGCTGGATTGTAGAATACCTAACACACTTTAAATAGCAATTTTCTTGTTGCAATGTTTTCTTTTATCTAAATTATGATAAAAAATCATAATATTCGGGCGCGGAAGCAAATAATTATATGATTTTTTTACAAAAATAATGTCAGATTTTACGTATTCTTGAAATGGATATTTTTGTTAAAACATTCATAAACATGCTTTTGGACCTATACTATGGATAAAATATAATGAAAGATTATAAAATTCGGGGCGCGGAAGCAAATATTTATATGATTTTTTACAAAAATAAAGGCAGATTTTACCTATTCTTGAAATGGATATTTTTGTTAAAACATTTATAAAAATGCTTTTGGACCTATACTGTGGATAAAATATAATGAAAAATTATAAAATTCGGGCACGGAAGCAAATATTTATATGATTTTTTACAAAAAAAAAGTCAGATTTTACCTATTTTTGATGAATACGTTGTATATTGTAAGCTACATGAGCTGGATTCTAGAATACCTAACACACTTGAAATAGCAATTTTTTTGTTGTAATGTTTTCTTTTAGCTAAAATATGATGAAATATCATATAATTCGGGCGCGGAAGCAAATATTTAGATGATTTTTTACAAAAATAAAGTCAGATTTTTACCAATTCTTGAAATGGATATTTATGTTAAAACATTCATAAACATGCTTTTGGACCTATACTGTGGACAAAATATGATGAAAAATTATAAAATTCGGTCGCGAAAGCAAATATTTATATGATTTCTTAAAAAAAAGGCAGATTATACCTATTTTTGATGAATACGTTGTATATTGTAAGGTTCATGGGCTGGATTGTAGAATACCTAACACACTTTAAATAGCAATTTTCTTGTTGCAATGTTTTCTTTTATCTAAATTATGATGAAAAATCATAAAATTCGGGCGCGGAAGCAAATAATTATATGATTTTTTACAAAAATAATGTCAGATTTTACCTATTCTTGAAATGGATATTTTTGTTAAAACATTCATAAACATGCTTTTGGACCTATACTATGGATAATATATAATGAAAGATTATAAAATTCGGGCGCGGAAGCAAATATTTATATAATTTTTTTACAAAAATAAAGTCAGATTTTACCTATTTTTGATGAATACGTTGTATATTGTAAGCTACATGGGCTGCATTCTAGAATACCTAATACACTTGAAATATCAATTTTCTTTTTGCAATGTTTTCTTTTAGCTAAAATATGATGAAAAATCATAAAAATCGGGCGCGGAAGCAAATATTTATAGGATTTTTTACAAAAATAAAGTCAGATTTTACCTATTTTTGATGAATACGTTGTATATTTTAAGCTTCATTGGCTGGATTCTAGAATACCTAACACACTTGATATAGCAATTTTCTTGTTGTAATGTTTTCTTTTAGCTAAAATATGATAAAAAAAATCATAAAATTCGGTCGCAAAAGCAAATATTTACATGATTTTTTACAAAAAAAAAGGCAGATTATACCTATTTTTGATGAATACGTTGTATATTGTAAGCTTCATGGGCTGGATTGTAGAATACCTAACACACTTTAAATAGCAATTTTCTTGTTGCAATGTTTTCTTTTATCTAATTATGATGAAAAATAATAAAATTCGGGCGCGGAAGCAAATATTTATATGATTTTTTTCAAAAATAATGTCAGATTTTACCTATTCTTGAAATGGATATTTTTGTTAAAAAATTCATAAACATGCTTTTGGACCTATACTATGGATAAAATATAATAAAAAATTATAAAATTCGGGCGCGGGATGCAAATATTTATATAATTTTTTACAAACATAAAGTCAGATTTTACCTATTTTTGATGAATACGTTGTATATTGTAAGCTTCATAGGCTGGATTCTAGAATACCTAACACACTTGAAATAGCAATTTTCTTGTTGTAATGTTTTCTTTTAGCTAAAATATGATGAAAAATCATCAAATCATCAAAAGCACGGCAGCAAATATTTATATGATTTTCTACAAAAATAAAGTCAGATTTTACCAATTCTTGAAATGGTTATTTTTGTTAAAACATTCATAAACATGCTTTTGGACCTATACTGTGGATAAAATATGATGAAAAATTATAAAAATTCGGTCGCGAAAGCAAATATTTATATAATTTTTTACAAAAAATTATTTTATAATTTTTTATCATATATTATCCATAGCATAGGTCCAAAAGCATGTTTAAGAATGTTTTAACAAAAATATCCATTTCAAGAATAGGTAAAATCTGATTTTATTTTTGTAAAAAATCATATAAATATTTGCTTCCGCGCCCGAATTTCATGATTTTTCATCATAATTTAGGTAAAAGAAAACATTGCAACAAGAAAATTGCTATTTTTTAGTGTAGTAGGTATTCTAGAATCCTGCCAATGAAGCTTACAATATTCAACGTATTCATCAAAAATAGGTAAAATCTGACTTTATTTTTTGTAAAAAATTATATAAATATTTGCTTCCGCGCCCGAATTTTATAATTTTTCATCATATTTTATCCACAGACGCGCTATCTCAGAGTGTTTATGAATGTTTTAACAAAAAAATCCATTTCAAGAATAGGTAAAATCTGACTTTATTTTTGTAAAAAAATCATATAAATATTTGCTTTCGCGCCCGAATTTTATGATTTTTCATCATATTTTAGCTAAAAGAAAACATTGCAACAAGAAAATTGCTATTTCAAGTGTGTTAGGTATTCTAGAATCCAGCCCATGTAGCTTAAAATATACAACGTATTCATCAAAAATAGGTAAAATCTGACTTTTTTTTTGTAAAAAATCATATAAATATTTGCCTCCGCGCCCGAATTTTATAATTTTTTATCATATTTTATCCACAGTACAGGTCCAAAAGCATGTTTATGAATGTTTTAACAAAAATATCCATTTCAAGAATAGGTAAAATCTGACTTTATTTTTGTAAAAAATCATATAATTATTTGCTTCCGCGCCCGAATTTCATAATGTTTCATCATAATTTAGGTAAACGAAAACATTGCAACAAGAAAATTGCTATTTTAAAAAGTAGTAGATATTCTAGAATCCAGCCAATGAAGCTTACAATATACAACGTATTCATCAAAAATAGGTAAAATCTGACTTTATTTTTGTAAAAAATTATATAAATATTTGCTTTCGCGCCCGAATTTTATGATTTTTCATCATATTTTAGCTAAAAGAAAATATTGCAACAAGATAATTGCTATTTCAAGTGTGTTAGGTATTCTAGAATCCAGCCCATGTAGCTTACAATATACAACGTATTCATCAAAAATAGGTAAAATCTGACTTTTTTTTTGTAAAAAATTATATAAATATTTGCTTCCGCGCCCGAATTTATAATTTTTCATCATATTTCATCCATAGTATAGGTATAAAAGCAAGTTTATGAACGTTTTAACAAAAAAATCCATTTCAAAAATAGGTAAAATCTGACTTTATTTTTGTAAAAAATCATATAAATATTTGCTTCCGCGCCCGAATTTTATAATTTTTCATCATATTTCATCCGCAGTATTGGTCCAAAAGCATGTTTATGAATGTTTTAACAAAAATATCCATTTCAAGAATAGGAAAAATCTGACTTTATTTTTGTAAAAAATAATATAAATATTTGCTTTCGCGCCCGAATTTTATGATTTTTCATCATGTTTTAGCTAAAAGAAAACATTGCAACAAGAAAATTGCTATTTCAAGTGTGTTAGGTATTCTAGAATCCAGCCAATGAAGCTTACAATATACAACGTATTCATCAAAAAAAGGTAAAATCTGACTTTATTTTTGTAAAAAATTATATAATTATTTGCTTTCACGCCCGAAATTTATGATTTTTCATCATATTTTAGCTAAAAGAAAACATTGCAACAAGAAAATTGCTATTTCAAGTGTGTTAGGTATTCTAGAATCCAGCCAATGAAGCTTACAATATACAACGTATTCATCAAAAAAAAGGTAAAATCTGACTTTATTTTTGTAAAAAATTATATAAATATTTGCTTCCGCGCCCGAATTTTATAATTTTTCATCTTATTTTATCCATAGCATAGGTCCAAAAGCTTGTTTATGAATGTTTTATCAAAAATATCCATTTCAAAAATAGGTAAAATCTGACTTTATTTTTGTAAAAAATCATATAATTATTTGCTTCCGCGCCCGAATTTTATGATTTTTCATCATAATTTAGATAAAAGAAAACATTGCAACAAGAAAATTGCTATTTCAAGTGTGTTAGGTATTCTAGAATCCAGCCAATGAAACTTAAAATATACAACGTATTCATCAAAAATAGGTAAAATCTGACTTTATTTTGTAAAAAATCCTATAAATATTTGCTTCCGCGCCCGATTTTTATGATTTTTCATCATAATTTAGATAAAAGAAAACATTGCAACAAGAAAATTGCTATTTAAAGTGTGTTAGGTATTCTACAATCCAGCCTATGTAGCTTACAATATAGAACATATTCATCAAAAAAAGGCAGATTTTACCTATTTTTGATGAATATGTTGTATATTGTAAGCTACATAGGCTGGATTGTAGAATACCTAACACACTTTAAATAGCAATTTTCTTGTTGCAATGTTTTCTTTTAGCTAAAATATGATGAAAAATCATAAAAATCGGGCGCGGAAGCAAATATTTATAGGATTTTTTACAAAAATAAAGTCAGATTTTACCTATTTTTGATGAATACGTTGTATATTTTAAGTTTCATTGGCTGGATTCTAGAATACCTAACACACTTGAAATAGCAATTTTCTTGTTGCAATGTTTTCGTTTACCTAAATTATGATGAAACATCATGAAATTCGGGCGCGGAAGCAAATAATTATATGATTTTTTACAAAAATAAAGTCAGATTTTACCTATGCTTGAAATGGATATTTTTGATAAAACATTCATAAACAAGCTTTTGGACCTATGCTATGGATAAAATAAGATGAAAAATTATAAAATTCGGGCGCGGAAGCAAATATTTATATGATTTTTTACAAAAATAAAGTCAGATTTTACTTTTTTTTGATGAACACGTTGTATATTTTAAGCTACATGGGCTGGATTCTAGAATACCTAACACACTTGAAATAGCAATTTTCTTGTTGCAATGTTTTCTTTTAGCTAAAATATGATGAAAAATCATAAAATTCGGGCGTGAAAGCAAATAATTATATAATTTTTTACAAAAATAAAGTCAGATTTTACCTATTTTTGATGAATACGTTGTATATTGTAAGCTTCATTGGCTGGATTCTAGAATACCTAACACACTTGAAATAGCAATTTTCTTGTTGCAATATTTTCTTTTAGCTAAAACATGATGAAAAATCATAAAATTCGGGCGCGAAAGCAAATATTTATATTATTTTTTACAAAAATAAAGTCAGATTTTTCCTATTCTTGAAATGGATATTTTTGTTAAAACATTCATAAACTTGCTTTTATACCTATACTATGGATGAAATATGATGAAAAATTATAAATTCGGGCGCGGAAGCAAATATTTATATAATTTTTTACAAAAAAAAAGTCAGATTTTACCTATTTTTGATGAATACGTTGTATATTGTAAGCTACATGGGCTGGATTCTAGAATACCTAACACACTTGAAATAGCAATTATCTTGTTGCAATATTTTCTTTTAGCTAAAATATGATGAAAAAATCATAAAATTCGGGCGCGAAAGCAAATATTTATATAATTTTTTACAAAAATAAAGTGAGATTTTACCTATTTTTGATGAATACGTTGTATATTGTAAGCTTCATTGGCTGGATTCTAGAATATCTACTACTTTTAAAAATAGCAATTTTCTTGTTGCAATGTTTTCTTTTAGCTAAAATATGATGAAAAATCATAAAATTCGGGTGCGAAAGCAAATATTTATATGATTTTTTACAAAAATAAAGTCAGATTTTACCTATTCTTGAAATGGATTTTTTTTGTTAAAACATTCATAAACATGCTTTTAGACCTATACTGTGGATAAAATATGATGAAAAATTATAAAATTCGGGCGCGGAAGCAAATATTTATATAATTTTTTACAAAAAATAAAGTCAGATTTTACCTATTTTTGATGAATACGTTGTATATTGTAAGCTTCATTGGCAGGATTCTAGAATACCTACTACACTAAAAAATAGCAATTTTCTTGTTGCAATGTTTTCTTTTACCTAAATTATGATGAAAAATCATGAAATTCGGGCGCGGAAGCAAATATTTATATGATTTTTTACAAAAATAAAATCAGATTTTACCTATTCTTGAAATGGATATTTTTGTTAAAACATTCATAAACATGCTTTTGGACCTATGCTATGGATAATATATGATAAAAAATTATAAAATTCGGGCGCGGCAGCAAATATTTATATAATTTTTTACAAAAATTAAAGTCAGATTTTAAATATTTTAGATGAATACGTTGTATATTGTAAGCTTCATTGGCTGGATTCTAGAATACCTAACACACTTGAAATAGCAATTTTCTTGTTGCAATGTTTTCTTTTAGCTAAAATATGAAGAAAAATCATAAAATTCGGGCGCGGGAAGCAAATACTTATATGATTTTTTACAAAAATAAAGTCAGATTTTACCTATTCTTGAAATGGATATTTTTGTTAAAACATTCATAAACATGCTTTTGGACCTATACTGTGGATAAAATATGATGAAAAATTATAAAATTTGGGCGCGGAAGCAAATATTTATATGATTTTTTACAAAAAAAAGTCAGATTTTACCTATTTTTGATGAATACGTTGTATATTGTAAGCTACATGGGCTGGATTGTAGAATACCTAACACACTTGAAATAGCAATTTTCTTGTTGCAATGTTTTCTTTTAGCTAAAATATGATAAAAAATCATTAAATTCCGGCGCGAAAGCAAATATTTATATGATTTTTTACAAAAATAAAGTCAGATTTTACCTGTTTTTGATGAATACGTTGTATATTGTAAGCTACATGGGCTTGATTCTAGAATACCTAACACACTTGAAATAGCAATTTTCTTGTTGCAATGTTTTCTTTTAGCTAAAATATGATGAAAAAATCAATAAATTCCGGCGCGGAAGCAAATATTTATATGATTTTTTACAAAAATAAAGTCAGATTTAACCTATTTTTGATGAATACGTTGTATATTGTAAGCTACACGGGCTGGATACTAGAATACCTAACACACTTCAAATAGCAATTTTCGTGTTGCAATGTTTTCTTTTAGCTAAAATATGAAGAAAAATCATAAAATTCCGGCGCGGAAGCAAATATTTATATGATTTTTTACAAAAATAAAGTCAGATTTTACTTATTCTTGAAATGGATATTTTTGTTAAAACATTCATAAACATGCTTTTAGACCTATACTGTGGATAAAATATGATGAAAAATTATTAAATTCGGGCGCGGAGGCAAATATTTATATGATTTTTTTACAAAAAAAAGTCAGATTTTACCTTTTTTTTTGATGAATACGTTGTATATTGTAAGCTACATGGGCTGGATTCTAGAATACCTAACACACTTGAAATAGCAATTTTCTTGTTGCAATGTTTTCTTTTAGCTAAAATATGATGAAAAATCATAAAATTCCGGCGCGGAAGCATATATTTATATGATTTTTTACAAAAATAAAGGCAGATTTTACCTATTCTCGAAAGGGATATTTTTGTTTAAAACATTCATAAACATGCTTTGGGACCTATACTGTGGATAAAATATGATAAAAGATTATAAAATTCGGGCGCGGAAGCAAATATTTATATGATTTTTTACAAAAAAAAGTCAGATTTTACTTATTTTTCATGAATACGTTGTATATTGTAAGCTACATGGGCTGGATTCTAGAATATCTAATACACTTGAAATAGCAAAATTCTTGTTGCAATGTTTTCTTTTAGCTAAAATATGATAAAAAATCATAAGATTCGGGTGCGGAAGGAAATATTTATATGATTTTTTACAAAAATAAAGTCAGATTTTACCTATTTTTGAAATGGATATTTTTGTTAAAACATTCATAAACATGCTTTGGGACCTATACTGTGGATAAAATATGATGAAAGATTATAGAATTCGGGCGCGGAAGCAAATATTTATATGATTTTTTACAAAAAAAAAGTCAGATTTTACCTATTTTTCATGAATACGCTGTATATTGTAAGCTACATGGGCATGATTCTAGAATATCTAATACACTAGAAATAGCAATTTTCTTGGTGCAATGTTTTCTTTTAGCTAAAATATGATAAAAAATCATAAGATTCGGGTGCGGAAGGAAATATTTATATGATTTATTACAAAAATAAAGTCAGATTTTACCTATTATTGAAATGGATATTTTTGTTTAAAACGTTCATAAACATGCTTTTGGATCTATACTATGGATAAAATATGATGAAAAATCATCAAATTCGGGCGCGGAAGCAAATATTTATATGATTTTTTACAAAAATAAAGTCAGATTTACCTATTTTTGAAATGGATATTTTTGTTAAAACGTTCATAAACACGCTTTTGGACCTATACTACGGATAAAACATTATAAAAAATTATAAAATTCGGGCGCAGAAGCAAATATTTATATAATTTTTTTTACAAAAATAAAGTCAGATTTTTCCTATTTTTGATGAATACGTTGTATATTGTAACCTTCATTGGCTGGATTCTAGAATACCTACCACACTTGAAATAGCAATTTTCTTGTGGCAATGTTTTCTATTAGCTAAAATAAGATGAAAAATCATGTCAGCCAGTACGGTTGTGTGGTCGTGGCGTGTCTTTTCTGATCGTGTAGATAAGCAACATAGCCCGCCCTGTCCAATTGGATGGATTACCGCACAACGGCTCGGTGTGTGCTGACCTTGCAGAGACTGTAGGCTGACAACCTGCATCAACCTGCAAGTAAAACTGTCATGAAACAAGTACCTTAGGTACTTGAGGCCATATTCCTCAGAGGAATGTTGTGCCATAGAAAAAAAAAGAAAGATGAAAAAATCATAAAATTCGGGCGCGGCAACAAATATTTATATAATTTTTTACAAAAATAAAGTCAGATTTCACCTATTTTTGATGAATACGTTGTATATTGTAAGCTACATGGGCTGGATTCTAGAATATCTAATACACTTGAAATAGCAAATTTCTTGTTGCAATGTTTTCTTTTAGCTAAAATATGATAAAAAATCATAAGATTCGGGTGCGGAAGGAAATATTTATATGATTTTTTACAAAAATAAAGTCAGATTTTACCTATTTTTCAAATTGATATTTTTGTTAAAACATTCATAAACATGCTTTTGGACCTATGCTATGGATAAAATATAATGAAAAATTATAAAATTCGATCGCGGAAGCAAATATTTATATAATTTTTTACAAAAATAAAGTCAGATTTTACCTATTTTTGATGAATACGTTGTATATTATAAGCTTCATAGGCTGGATTCTAGAATACCTAACACACTTGAAATAGCAATTTTCTTGTTGTAATGTTTTCTTTTAGCTAAAATATGATGAAAAATCATAAAATTCGGGCACGGAAGCAAATATTTATATGATTTTCTACAAACATAAAGTCAGATTTTACCAATTCTTGAAATGGATATTTTTGTAAAAACATTCATAAACATGCTTTTGGACCTATACTGTGGATAAAATATGATAAAAAATTATAAAAATTCGGTCGCGAAAGCGAATATTTATATGATTTTTTACAAAAAAAAAGGCAGATTTTACCTATTTTTGATGAATACGTTGTATATTGTAAGCTACATAGGCTGGATTGTAGAATACCTAACACACTTTAAATAGCAATTTTCTTGTTGCAATGTTTTCTTTTATCTAAAATATTATGAAAAATAATAAAATTCGGGCGCGGAAGCAAATATTTATAAGATTTTTTACAAAAATAAAGGCAGATTTTACCTATTCTTGAAATGGATATTTTTGTTAAAACATTTATAAAAATGCTTATGGACCTATACTGTGGATAAAATATGATGAAAAATTATAAAATTCGGGCGCGGAAGCAAATATTTATATGATTTTTTACAAA
Organism: Stenolophus ochropezus; assembly: GCA_035578165.1. NCBI lineage: Eukaryota > Metazoa > Arthropoda > Insecta > Coleoptera > Carabidae > Stenolophus > Stenolophus ochropezus. The sequence goes on from JAQOWZ010000214.1 coordinate 28,461, forward strand.
AAAAAAGTCAGATTTTACCTATTTTTGATGAATACGTTGTATATTGTAAGCTACATGGGCTGGATTCTAGAATACCTAATACACTTTAAATATCAATTTTCTTGTTGCAATGTTTTCTTTTAGCTAAAATATGATGAAAAATCATAAATTTCAGGCGCGGAAGCAAATATTTATATAATTTTTTACAAAAATAAAGTCAGATTTTACCAATTCTTGAAATGAATATTTTTGTTAAAACATTCATAAACATGCTTTTGGACCTATACTGTGGATAAAATATGATAAAAAATTATAAAATTCGGTCGCGAAAGCAAATATTTATATGATTTTTTACAAAAAAAAGGCAGATTTTACCTATTTTTGATGAATACGTTGTATATTGTAAGCTACATGGGCTGCATTCTAGAATACCTAACACACTTTAAATAGCAATTTTCTTGTTGCAATGTTTTCTTTTATCTAAAATATGATGAAAAATCATAAAAATCGGGCGCGGAAGCAAATATTTATATGATTTTTTACAAAAATAAAGTCAGATTTTACCTATTTTTGAAATGGATATTTTTGTTAAAACATTCATATACATGCTTTTCGACCTATACTATGGATAAAATATGATGAAAAATTATAAAATTCGGGCGCGGAAGCAAATATTTATATAATATTTTACAAAAATAAAGTCAGATTTTACCTATTTTTGATGAATACGTTGTATATTGTAAGCTTCATTGACTGGATTCTAGAATACCTACCACACTTGAAATAGCAATTTTCTTGTTGCAATGTTTTCTTTTACCTAAATTATGATCAAAAATCATAAAATTCGGGCGCGGAAGCAAATATTTATAGGACTTTTTACGAAAATAAAGTCAGATTTTACCTATTTTTGATGAATACGTTGTATATTTTAAGCTTCATTGGCTGGATTCTAGAATACCTAACACACTTGAAATAGCAATTTTCTTGTTGCAATGTTTTCTTTTATCTAAATTATGATGAAAAATCATAAAATTCGGGCGCGGAAGCAAATATTTATAGGATTTTCTACAAAAATAAAGTCAGATTTTACCTATTCTTGAAATGGATATTTTTGTTAAAACATTCATAAACATGCTTTTAGACCTATACTGTGGATAAAATATGATGAAAAATTATTAAATTCGGGCGCGGAGGCAAATATTTATATGATTTTTTACAAAAAAAAGTCAGATTTTACCTATTTTTGATGAATACGTTGTATATTGTAAGCTACATGGGCTGGATTCTAGAATACCTAACACACTTGAAATAGCAATTTTCTTGTTGCAATGTTTTCTTTTAGCTAAAATATGATGAAAAATCATAAAATTCCGGCGCGGAAGCAAATATTTATATGATTTTTTACAAAAATTAAGGCAGATTTTACCTATTCTCAAAAGGGATATTTTTGTTAAAACTTTCATAAACATACTTTGGGACCTATACTGTGCATAAAATATGATAAAAGATTATAAAATTCGGGCGCGGAAGCAAATATTTATATGATTTTTTACAAAAAAAAGTCAGATTTTACTTATTTTTCATGAATACGTTGTGTATTGTAAGCTACATTGGCTAGATTCTAGAATATCTAATACACTTGAAATAGCAATTTTCATTTTGCAATGTTTTCTTTTAGCTAAAATATGATGAAAATTCATAAAAATCGGGCGCGGAAGCAAATATTTATATGATTTTTTATATAAATAATGTCAGATTTTACCTATTCTTGAAATGGATATTTTTGTTAATACATTCATAAACATGCTTTTGGACCTATACTGTGTATAAAATATGATAAAAAATTATAAAATTCGGGAGCGGAAGCAAATATTTTTATGATTTTTTACAAAAAAAAAGTAAGATTTTACCTATTTTTGATGAATACGTTGTATATTGTAAGCTACATGGGCTGCATTCTAGAATACCTAACACACTTGAAATAGCTATTTTCATTTTGCAATGTTTTCTTTTAGCTAAAATATGATGAAAATTCATAAAAATCGGGCGCGGAAGCAAATATTTATATGATTTTTTACAAAAATAAAGTCAGATTATACCTATTTTTGAAATGATTATTTTTTTTAAATCATTCATAAACATGCTCTTGGACTTATACTGTAGATAAAATATAATAAAAAGTTATAAAAATTCGGTCGCGAAAGCAAATATTTATATGATTTTTTACAAAAAAACGGCAGATTTTACCTATTTTTGATGAATACGTTGTATATTGTAAGCTACATGGGCTGGATTGTAGAATACCTAACACACTTTAAATAGCAATTTTCTTGTTGCAATGGTTTCTTTTAGCTAAAATATGATGAAAAATCATATAATTCGGGCGCGGAAGCAAATATTTATATGATTTTTTACAAAAATAAAGTAAGATTTTACCTATTTTTGTAATGGATATTTTTGTTAAAATGTCCATAAACATGCTTTTGGACCTATACTATGGATAAAATATGATGAAAAATTATAAAATTCGGGCGCGGAAGCAAATATTTATATAATATTTTACAAAATAAAGTCAGACTTTACCTATTTTTTTATAATACTTTTTATATTGTAAGCTTCATTGGCTGGATTCTAGAATACCTACCACACTTGAAATAGCAATTTTCTTGTTGCAATGTTTTCTTTTACCTAAATTATGATGAAAAAACATAAAATTCGAGCGCGGAAGCAAATATTTATATGATTTTTTACAAAAATACAGTCTGATTTTACCTATTTTTTAAATGGATATTTTTGTTAAAACAGTCATAAACATGCTTTTGGACCTATACTATAGATAAAATATGATGAAAAATTATAAAATTCGGGCGCAGAAGCAAATATTTATATAATTTTTTACAAAAATAAAGTCAGATTTTACCTATTTTTGATGAATACGTTGTATATTGTAAGCTTCATTGGCTGGATTCTAGAATACCTAACACACTTGAAATAGCAATTTTCTTGTTGCAATGTTTTCTTTTACCTAAATTATGATGAAAAATAATGAAATTCGGGCGCGGAAGCAAATATTTAAATGATTTTTTACAAAAAAAAAGTCAGTTTTTACCTATTTTTGATGAATACGTTGTATATTGTAAGCTACATGGGCTGGATTCTAGAATACCTAACACACTTAAAATAGCAATTTTCTTGTTGCAATGTTTTCTTTTAGCTAAAATATGATGAAAAATCATAAAATTCGGGCGCGGAAGCAAATATTTATATGATTTTTTACAAAAAAAATTCAGATTTTACCTATTTTTGATGAATACGTTGTATATTGTAAGCTACATGGGCTGCATTCTAGAATACCTAACACACTTGAAATAGCAATTTTCTTGTTGCAATGTTTTATTTTAGCTGAAATATGATGAAAAATCATCAAATTCGGGCGCGGAAGCAAATATTTATATGATTTTTTACAAAAATAAAGTCAGATTTACCTATTTTTGAAATGGATATTTTTGTTAAAACGTTCATGAACACGCTTTTGGACCTATACTATGGATAAAACATTATAAAAAATTATAAAATTCGGGCGCAGAAGCAAATATTTATATAATTTTTTTACAAAAATAAAGTCAGATTTTACCTATTTTTGATGAATACGTTGTATATTGTAACCTTCATTGGCTGGATTCTAGAATACCTACCACACTTGAAATAGCAATTTTCTTGTGGCAATGTTTTCTATTAGCTAAAACATGATGAAAAATCATAAAATTCGGGCGCGGCAACAAATATTTATATAATTTTTTACAAAAAATAAAGTCAAATTTTACCTATTTTTGATGAATACTTTGTATATTGTAAGCTACATGGGCTGGATTCTAGAATATCTAATACACTTGAAATAGCAATTTTCTTGTTGCAATGTTTTCTTTTATCTAAAATATGATAAAAAATCATAAGATTCGTGTGCGGAAGGAAATATTTATATGATTTTTTACAAAAATAAAGTCAGATTTTACCTATTTTTGATGAATACGTTGTATATTGTAAGCTTCATAGGCTGGATTCTAGAATACCTAACACACTTGAAATAGCAATTTTCTTGTTGTAATGTTTTCTTTTAGCTAAAATTTGATGAAAAAATCATAAAATTCGGGCACGGAAGCAAATATTTATATGATTTTTTACAAAAATAAAGGCAGATTTTACCTATTCTTGAAATGGATATTTTTGTTAAAACATTTATAAAAATGGTTTTGGACCTATACTGTAGATAAAATATGATGGAAAATTATAAAATTCGGGCGCGGAAGCAAATATTTATATGATTTTACCTATTTTTTAAATGGATATTTTTGTTTAAAACAGTCATAAACATGCTTTTGGACCTATACTATAGATAAAATATGATGAAATATTATAAAATTCGGGCGCGGAAGCAAATATTTATATGATTTTTTTACAAAAAAAAGTAAGATTTTACCTATTTTTTAAGAATACGTTGTATATTGTAAGCTACATGGGCTGCATTCTAGAATACCTAACACACTTGAAATAGCAAATTTCTTTTTGCAATGTTTTCTTTTAGCTAAAATATGATGAAAAATCATAAAAATCGGGCGCGGAAGCAAATATTTATAGGATTTTTTACAAAAATAAAGTCAGATTTTACCTATTTTTGATGAATACGTTGTATATTTTAAGTTTCATTGGCTGGATTCTAGAATACCTAACACACTTGAAATAGCAATTTTCTTGTTGCAATGTTTTCTTTTATCTAAATTATGATGAAAAATCATAAAATTCGGGCGCGGAAGCAAATAATTATATGATTTTTTACAAAAATAATGTCAGATTTTACCTATTCTTGAAATGGAAATTTTTGTTAAAACATTCATAAACATGCTTTTGGACCTATACTGTGGATAAAATATGATGAAAAATTATAAAATTCGGTCGCGAAAGCAAATATTTATATGATTTCTTACAAAAAAAGGCAGATTATACCTATTTTTGATGAATACGTTGTATATTGTAAGGTTCATGGGCTGGATTGTAGAATACCTAACACACTTTAAATAGCAATTTTCTTGTTGCAATGTTTTCTTTTATCTAAATTATGATGAAAAATCATAAAAATCGGGCGCGGAAGCAAATATTTATAGGATTTTTTACAAAAATAAAGTCAGATTTTACCTATTTTTGATGAATACGTTGTATATTTTAAGTTTCATTGGCTGGATTCTAGAATACCTAACACACTTGAAATAGCAATTTTCTTGTTGCAATGTTTTCTTTTATCTAAATTATGATGAAAAATCATAAAATTCGGGCGCGGAAGCAAATAATTATATGATTTTTTACAAAAATAATGTCAGATTTTACCTATTCTTGAAATGGATATTTTTGTTTAAAACATTCATAAACATGCTTTTGGACCTATACTATGGATAAAATATAATGAAAAATTATAAAATTCGGGCGCGGGAAGCAAATATTTATATAATTTTTTACAAAAATAAAGTCAGATTTTACCTATTTTTGATGAATACGTTGTATATTGTAAGCTTCATAGGCTGGATTCTAGAATACCTAACACACTTGAAATAGCAATTTTCTTATTGTAATGTTTTCTTTTAGCTAAAATATGATGAAAAATCATCAAATTCGGGCACGGCAGCAAATATTTATATGATTTTCTACAAAAATAAAGTCAGATTTTACCAATTCTTGAAATGGATATTTTTGTTAAAACATTCATAAACATGCTTTTGGACCTATACTGTGGATAAAATATGATGAAAAATTATAAAAATTCGGTCGCGAAAGCAAATATTTATATGATTTTTTACAAAAAAGGCAGATTTTACCTATTTTTGAAAAATATGTTGTATATTGTAAGCTACATAGGCTGGATTGTAGAATACCTAACACACTTTAAATAGCAATTTTCTTGTTGCAATGTTTTCTTTTATCTAAAATATGATGAAAAATCATAAAATTCGGGCGCGGAAGCAAATATTTATATGATTTTTTACAAAAATAAAGGCAGATTTTACCTATTCTTGAAATGGATATTTTTGTTAAAACATTTATAAAAATGCTTTTGGACCTATACTGTGGATAAAATATAATGAAAAATTATAAAATTCGGGCGCGGAAGCAAATATTTATATGATTTTTTACAAAAAAAAAGTCAGATTTTACCTATTTTTGATGAATACGTTGTATTTTGTAAGCTACATGAGCTGGATTCTAGAATACCTAATACACTTGAAAAAACAATTTTCTTGTTGCAATGTTTTCTTTTAGCTGAAATATGATGATAAATAATAAATTTCAGGCGCGGAAGCAAATATTTATATGATTTTTTACAAAAATAAAGTCAGATTTTACATATTCTTGAAATGGATATTTTTGTTAATACATTCATAAACATGCTTTTGGTCCTATACTGTGGATGAAATATGATGAAATATTATAAAAATCGGGCGCGGAAGCAAATATTCATATGATTTTTTACAAAAAAAGTAAGATTTTACCTATTTTTTATGAATACGTTGTATATTGTAAGCTACATGGGCTGCATTCTAGAATACCTAACACACTTGAAATAGCAATTTTCTTTTTGCAATGTTTTCTTTTAGCTAAAATATGATGAAAAATCATAAAAATCGGGCGCGGGAAGCAAATATTTAGATGATTTTACAAAAATAAAGTCAGATTTTACCAATACTTGAAATGGATATTTATGTTTAAAACATTCATAAACATGCTTTTAGACCTATACTGTTGATAAAATATGATGAAAAATTATAAAATTCGGTCGCGAAAGCAAATATTTATATGATTTCTTACAAAAAAAGGCAGATTATATCTATTTTTGATGAATACGTTGTATATTGTAAGGTTCATGGGCTGAATTGTAGAATACCTAACACACTTTAAATAGCAATTTTCTTGTTGCAATGTTTTCTTTTATCTAAATTATGATGAAAAATCATAAAAATCGGGCGCGGAAGCAAATATTTATAGGATTTTTTACAAAAATAAAGTCAGATTTTTACCTATTTTTGATGAATACGTTGTATATTTTAAGTTTCATTGGCTGGATTCTAAAATACCTAACGCACTTGAAATAGCAATTTTCTTGTTGCAATGTTTTCTTTTATCTAAATTATGATGAAAAATCATAAAATTCGGACGCGGAAGCAAATAATTATATGATTATTTACAAAAATAATGTCAGATTTTACATATTCTTGAAATGGATACTTTTGTTTAAAACATTCATAAACATGCTTTTGGACCTATACTATGGATAAAATATAATGAGAGATTATAAAATTCGGGCGCGGAAGCAAATATTTATATAATTTTTTACAAAAAATAAAGTCAGATTTTACCTATTTTTGATGAATACGTTGTATATTGTAAGCTACATGGGCTGCATTCTAGAATACCTAACACACTTGAAATATCAATTTTCTTTTTGCAATGTTTTCTTTTAGCTAAAATATGATGAAAAATCATAAAAATCGGGCGCGGAAGCAAATATTTATAGGATTTTTTACAAAAATAAAGTCAGATTTTACCTATTTTTGATGAATACGTTGTATATTTTAAGCTTCATTGGCTGGATTTTAGAATACCTAACACACTTGATATAGCAATTTTCTTGTTGTAATGTTTTCTTTTAGCTAAAATATGATGAAAAATCATAAAATTCGGTCGCGAAAGCAAATATTTATATGATTTTTTACAAAAAAAAGGCAGATTATACCTATTTTTGATGAATACGTTGTATATTGTAAGCTTCATGGGCTGGATTGTAGAATACCTAACACACTTTAAATAGCAATTTTCTTGTTGCAATGTTTTCTTTTATCTAAATTATGATGAAAAATAATAAAATTCGGGCGCGGAAGCAAATATTTATATGATGTTTTACAAAAATAATGTCAGATTTTACCTATTCTTGAAATGGATATTTTTGTTAAAACATTCATAAACATGCTTTTGGACCTATACTATGGATAAAATATAATGAAAAATTATAAAATTCGGTCGCGGAAGCAAATATTTATATAATTTTTTACAAAAAATAAAGTCAGATTTTACCTATTTTTGATGAATACGTTGTATATTGTATGCTTCATAGGCTGGATTCTAGAATACCTAACACACTTGAAATAGCAATTTTCTTATTGTAATGTTTTCTTTTAGCTAAAATATGATGAAAAATCATCAAATTCGGGCACGGCAGCAAATATTTATATGATTTTCTACAAAAATAAAGTCAGATTTTACCAATTGTTGAAATGGATATTTTTGTTAAAACATTCATAACATGCTTTTGGACCTATACTGTGGATAAAATATGATGAAAAATTATAAAAATTCGGTCGCGAAAGCAAATATTTATATGATTTTTTACAAAAAAGGCAGATTTTACCAATTTTTGATGAATATGTTGTATATTGTAAGCTACATAGGCTGGATTGTAGAATACCTAACACACTTTAAATAGCAATTTTCTTGTTGCAATGTTTTCTTTTATCTAAAATATGATGAAAAATCATAAAATTCGGGCGCGGAAGTAATTATTTATATGATTTTTTACAAAAATAAAGGCAGATTTTACCTATTCTTGAAATGGATATTTTTGTTAAAACATTTATAAAAATGCTTTTGGACCTATACTGTGGATAAAATATAATGAAAAATTATAAAATTCGGGCGCAGAAGCAAATATTTATATGATTTTTTACAAAAAAAAGTCAGATTTTACCTCTTTTTGATGAATACGTTGTATATTGTAAGCTACATGAGCTGGATTCTAGAATACCTAATACACTTGAAAAAGCAATTTTCTTGTTGCAATGTTTTCTTTTAGCTGAAATATAATGAAAAATCATAAATTTCAGGCGCGGAAGCAAATATTTATATGATTTTTTACAAAAATAAAGTCAGATTTTACATATTCTTGAAATGGATATTTTTGTTAATACATTCATAAACATGCTTTTGGTCCTATACAGTGGATAAAATATGATGAAATATTATAAAATTCGGTCGCGAAAGCAAATATTTATATGATTTCTTACAAAAAAAGGCAGATTATACCTATTTTTGATGAATACGTTGTATATTGTAAGGTTCATGGGCTGGATTGTAGAATACCTAACACACTTTAAATAGCAATTTTCTTGTTGCAATGTTTTCTTTTATCTAAATTATGATGAAAAATCATAAAAATCGGGCGCGGAAGCAAATATTTATAGGACTTTTTACAAAAATAAAGTCAGATTTTACCTATTTTTGATGAATACGTTGTATATTTTAAGCTTCATTGGCTGGTTTCTAGAATACCTAACACACTTGAAATAGCAATTTTCTTGTTGTAATGTTTTCTTTTAGCTAAAATATGATGAAAAATCATATAACTCGGGCGCGGAAGCAAATATTTAGATGATTTTTTACAAAAAAAAGGCAGATTATACCTATTTTTGATGAATACGTTGTATATTGTAAGCTTCATGGACTGGATTGTAGAATACCTAACACACTTTAAATAGCAATTTTCTTGTTGCAATGTTTTTTTTATCTAAATTATGATGAAAAATAATAAAATTCGGGCGCGGAAGCAAATATTTATATGATTTTTTACAAAAATAATGTCAGATTTTACCTATTCTTGAAATGGATATTTTTGTTAAAACATTCATAAACATGCTTTTGGACCTATACTATGGATAAAATATAATGAAAAATTATAAAATTCGGGCGCGGAAGCAAATATTTATATAATTTTTTACAAAAATAAAGTCAGATTTTACCTATTTTTGATGAATACGTTGTATATTGTAAGCTTCATAGGCTGGATTCTAGAATACCTAACACACTTGAAATAGCAATTTTCTTGTTGTAATGTTTTCTTTTAGCTAAAATATGATGAAAAATCATCAAATTCGGGCACGGCAGCAAATATTTATATGATTTTCTACAAAAATAATGTCAGATTTTACCAATTCTTGAAATGGATATTTTTGTTAAAACATTCATAAACATGCTTTTGGACCTATACTGTGGATAAAATATGATGAAAAATTATAAAAATTCGGTCGCGAAAGCAAATATTTATATGATTTTTTACAAAAAAAGGCAGATTTTACCTATTTTTGATGAATATGTTGTATATTGTAAGCTACATAGGCTGGATTGTAGAATACCTAACACACTTTAAATAGCAATTTTCTTGTTGCAATGTTTTCTTTTATCTAAAATATGATGAAAAATCATAAAATTCGGGCGCGGAAGCAAATATTTATATGATTTTTTACAAAAAAAGGCAGATTTTACCTATTTTTGATGAATATGTTCTATATTGTAAGCTACATAGGCTGGATTGTAGAATACCTAACACACTTTAAATAGCAATTTTCTTGTTGCAATGTTTTCTTTTATCTAAAATATGATGAAAAATCATAAAATTCGGGCGCGGAAGCAAATATTTATATGATTTTTTACAAAAATAAAGGCAGATTTTACCTATTCTTGAAATGGATATTTTTGTTAAAACATTTATAAAAATGCTTTTGGACCTATACTGTGGATAAAATATAATAAAAAATTATAAAATTCGGGCGCGGAAGCAAATATTTATATGATTTTTTACAAAAAAAAGTCAGATACGCGCTATCTCAGAGTGTATATTGTAAGCTACATGAGCTGGATTCTATTATACCTAATACACTTGAAAAAGCAATTTTCTTGTTGCAATGTTTTCTTTTAGCTGAAATATGATGAAAAATCATAAATTTCAGGCGCGGAAGCAAATATTTTTATGATTTTTTACAAAAATAAAGTCAGATTTTACATATTCTTGAAATGGATATTTTTGTTAATACATTCATAAACATGCTTTTGGTCCTATACTGTGGATAAAATATGATGAAATATTATAAAATTCGGGCGCGGAAGCAAATATTTATATGATTTTTTTACAAAAAAAGTAAGATTTTACCTATTTTTTATGAATACGTTGTATATTGTAAGCTACATGGGCTGCATTCTAGAATACCTAACACACTTGAAATAGCAATTTTCTTTTTGCAATGTTTTCTTTTAGCTAAAATATGATGAAAAATCATAAAAAATCGGGCGCGGAAGCAAATATTTATAGGATTTTTTACAAAAATAAAGTCAGATTTTACCTATTTTTGATGAATACGTTGTATATTTTAAGCTTCATTGCCTGGATTCTAGAATACCTAACACACTTGAAATAGCAATTTTCTTGTTGTAATGTTTTCTTTTAGCTAAAATATGATGAAAAATCATATAATTCGGGCGCGGAAGCAAATATTTAGATGATTTTTTACAAAAATTATGTCAGATTTTAACTATTCTTGAAATGGATATTTTTGTTAAAAAATTCATAAACATGCTTTTGGACCTATACTATGGATAAAATATAATGAAAAGATTATAAAATTCGGGCGCGGAAGCAAACATTTATATAATTTTTTACAAAAATAAAGTCAGATTTTACCTATTTTTGATGTATACGTTGTATATTGTAAGCTACATGGGCTGCATTCTAGAATACCTAACACACTTGAAATATCAATTTTCTTTTTGCAATGTTTTCTTTTAGCTAAAATATGATGAAAAATCATAAAAATCGGGCGCGGAAGCAAATATTTATAGGATTTTTTACAAAATAAAGTCAGATTTTACCTATTTTTGATGAATACGTTGTATATTTTAAGCTTCATTGGCTGGATTCTAGAATACCTAACACACTTGATATAGCAATTTTCTTGTTGTAATGTTTTCTTTTAGCTAAAATATGATGAAAAATCATAAAATTCGGTCGCGAAAGCAAATATTTATATGATTTTTTACAAAAAAAAGGCAGATTATACCTATTTTTGATGAATACGTTGTATATTGTATGCTTCATGGCTGGATTGTAGAATACCTAACACACTTTAAATAGCAATTTTCTTGTTGCAATGTTTTCTTTTATCTAAATTATGATGAAAAATAATAAAATTCGGGCGCGGAAGCAAATATTTATATGATTTTTTACAAAAATAATGTCAGATTTTACCTATTCTTGAAATGGATATTTTTGTTAAAACATTCATAAACATGCTTTTTGGACCTATACTATGGATAAAATATAATGAAAAATTAATAAAATTCGGGCGCGGAAGCAAATAATTATATAATTTTTTACAAAAATAAAGTCAGATTTTACCTATTTTTGATGAATACGTTGTATATTGTAAGCTTCATAGGCTGGATTCTAGAATACCTAACACACTTGAAATAGCAATTTTCTTGTTGTAATGTTTTCTTTTAGCTAAAATATGATGAAAAATCATCAAATTCGGGGCACGGCAGCAAATATTTATATGATTTTCTACAAAAATAAAGTCAGATTTTACCAATTCTGTTGAAATGGATATTTTTGTTAAAACATTCATAAACATGCTTTTGGACCTATACTGTGGATAAAACATGATGAAAAATTATAAAAATTCGGTCGCGAAAGCAAATATTTATATGATTTTTTACAAAAAAAAGGCAGATTTTACCTATTTTTGATGAATATGTTGTATATTGTAAGCTACATAGGCTGGATTGTACAATACCTAACACACTTTAAATAGCAATTTTCTTGTTGCAATGTTTTCTTTTATCTAAAATATGATGAAAAATCATAAAATTCGGGCGCGGAAGCAAATATTTATATGATTTTTTACAAAAATAAAGGCAGATTTTACCTATTCTTGAAATGGATATTTTTGTTAAAACATTTATAAAAATGCTTTTGGACCTATACTGTGGATAAAATATAATAAAAAATTATAAAATTCGGGCGCGGAAGCAAATATTTATAAGATTTTTTTACAAAAATAAAGTCAGATTTTACCTATTTTTGATGAATACGTTGTATATTGTAAGCTACATGAGCTGGATTCTAGAATACCTAATACACTTGAAAAAGCAATTTTCTTGTTGCAATGTTTTCTTTTAGCTGAAATATGATGAAAAATCATAAATTTCAGGCGCGGAAGCAAATATTTTTATGATTTTTTACAAAAATAAAGTCAGATTTTACATATTCTTGAAATGGATATTTTTGTTAATACAATCATAAACATGCTTTTGGTCCTATACTGTGGATAAATATGATGAAATATTATAAAATTCGGGCGCGGAAGCAAATATTTATATGATTTTTTACAAAAAAAGTAAGATTTTACCTATTTTTTATGAATACGTTGTATATTGTAAGCTACATGGGCTGCATTCTAGAATACCTAACACACTTGAAATAGCAATTTTCTTTTTGCAATGTTTTCTTTTAGCTAAAATATGATGAAAAATCATAAAAATCGGGCGCGGAAGCAAATATTTATAAGATTTTTTACAAAAATAAAGTCAGATTTTACCTATTTTTGATGAATACGTTGTATATTTTAAGCTTCATTGCCTGGATTCTAGAATACATAACACACTTGAAATAGCAATTTTCTTGTTGTAATGTTTTCTTTTAGCTAAAATATGATGAAAAATCATATAATTCGGGCGCGGAAGCAAATATTTAGATGATTTTTTACAAAAATTATGTCAGATTTTACCTATTCTTGAAATGGATATTTTTGTTAAAACATTCATAAACATGCGTTTGGACCTATACTATGGATAAAAATATAATGAAAGATTATAAAATTCGGGCGCGAAAGCAAATTTTTATATAATTTTTTACAAAAATAAAGTCAGATTTTACCTATTTTTGATGTATACGTTGTATATTGTAAGCTACATGGGCTGCATTCTAGAATACCTAACACACTTGAAATATCAATTTTCTTTTTGCAATGTTTTCTTTTAGCTAAAATATGATGAAAAATCATAAAAATCGGGCGCGGAAGCAAATATTTATAGGATTTTTTACAAAAATAAAGTCAGATTTTACCTATTTTTGATGAATACGTTGTATATTTAAGCTTCATTGGCTGGATTCTAGAATACCCTAACACACTTGATATAGCAATTTTCTTGTTGTAATGTTTTCTTTTAGCTAAAATATGATGAAAAATCATAAAATTCGGTCGCGAAAGCAAATATTTATATGATTTTTTACAAAAAAAGGCAGATTATACCTATTTTTGATGAATACGTTGTATATTGTATGCTTCATGGGCTGGATTGTAGAATACCTAACACACTTTAAATAGCAATTTTCTTGTTGCAATGTTTTCTTTTATCTAAATTATGATGAAAAATAATAAAATTCGGGCGCGGAAGCAAATATTTATATGATTTTTTACAAAAATAATGTCAGATTTTACCCATTCTTGAAATGGATATTTTTGTTAAAACATTCATAAACATGCTTTTGGACCTATACTATGGATAAAATATAATGAAAAAATTATAAAATTCGGGCGCGGAAGCAAATAATTATATAATTTTTTACAAAAATAAAGTCAGATTTTACCTATTTTTGATGAATTCGTTGTATATTGTAAGCTTCATAGGCTGGATTCTAGAATACCTAACACACTTGAAATAGCAATTTTCTTTTTGCAATGTTTTCTTTTAGCTAAAATATGATGAAAAATCATAAAAATCGGGCGCGGAAGCAAATATTTATAGGATTTTTTACAAAATAAAGTCAGATTTTACCTATTTTTGATGAATACGTTGTATATTTTAAGCTTCATTGGCTGGATTCTAAAATACCTAACACACTTGAAATAGCAATTTTCTTGTTGTAATGTTTTCTTTTAGCTAAAATATGATGAAAAAATCATATAATTCGGGCGCGGAAGCAAATATTTAGATGATTTTTTACAAAAATAAAGTCAGATTTTACCAATTCTTGAAATGGATATTTATGTTAAAACATTCATAAACATGCTTTTGGACCTATACTGTGGATAAAATATGATGAAAAATTATAAAATTCGGTCGCGAAAGGAAATATTTTTATGATTTCTTACAAAAAAAGGCAGATTATACCTATTTTTGATGAATACGTTGTATATTGTAAGGTTCATGGGCTGGATTGTAGAATACCTAACACACTTTAAATAGCAATTTTCTTGTTGCAATGTTTTCTTTTATCTAAATTATGATGAAAAATCATAAAAAATCGGGCGCGGAAGCAAATATTTATAGGATTTTTTACAAAAATAAAGTCAGATTTTACCTATTTTTGATGAATACGTTGTATATTTTAAGCTTCATTGGCTGGATTCTAGAATACCTAACACACTTGATATAGCAATTTTCTTGTTGTAATGTTTTCTTTTATTTAAAATATGATGAAAAATCATAAAATTCGGTCGCGAAAGCAAATATTTATATGATTTTTTACAAAAAAAAAGGCAGATTATACCTATTTTTGATGAATACGTTGTATATTGTAAGCTTCATGGGCTGGATTGTAGAATACCTAACACACTTTAAACAGCAAATTTCTTGTTGCAATGTTTTCTTTTATCTAAATTATGATAAAAAATAATAAAATTCGGGTGCGGAAGCAAATATTTTATATGATTTTTTACAAAAATAATGTCAGATTTTTACCTATTCTTCAAATGGATATTTTTGTTAAAAACATTCATAAACATGCTTTTGGACCTATACTGTGGATAAAATATGATGAAAAATTATAAAACTCGGTCCGCAAAAGCAAATATTTATATGATTTCTTACAAAAAAAGGCAGATTATACCTATTTTTAATGAATACGGTTGTATATTGTAAGGTTCATGGGCTGGATTGTAGAATACCTAACACACTTTAAATAGCAATTTTCTTGTTGCAATGTTTTCTTTTATCTAAATTATGATGAAAAATCATAAAAATCGGGCGCGGAAGCAAATATTTATAGGATTTTTTACAAAAATAAAGTCAGATTTTACCTATTTTTGATGAATACGTTGTATATTTTAAGTTTCATTGGCTGGATTCTAGAATACCTAACACACTTGAAATAGCAATTTTCTTGTTGCAATGTTTTCTTTTATCTAAATTATGATGAAAAATCATAAAAATCGGGCGCGGAAGCAAATATTTATAGGATTTTTTACAAAAATAAAGTCAGATTTTACCTATTTTTGATGAATACGTTGTATATTGTAAGCTTCATTGGCTGGATTGTAGAATACCTAACACACTTTAAATAGCAAATTTCTTTGTTTCAATGTTTTCTTTTATCTAAATTATGATGAAAAATAATAAAATTCGGGCGCGAAAGCAAATATTTATATGATTTTTTACAAAATAATGTCAGATTTTACCTATTCTTGAAATGGATATTTTTGTTAAAACATTCATAAACATGCTTTTGGACCTATACTATGGATAAAATATAATGAAAGATTATAAAATTCGGGCGCGGAAGCAAATATTTATATAATTTTTTACAAAAATAAAGTCAGATTTTACCTATTTTTGATGAATACGTTGTATATTGTAAGCTACATGGGCTGCATTCTAGAATACCTAACACACTTGAAATAGCAATTTTCTTTTTGCAATGTTTTCTTTTAGCTAAAATATGATGAAAAAATTATAAAATTCGGTCGCGGAAGCAAATATTTATATGATTTTTTACAAAAAAAGGCAGATTATACCTATTTTTGATGAATACGTTGTATATTTTAAGCTTCATTGGCTGGATTCTAGATTACCTAACACACTTGAAATAGGCAATTTTCTTGTTGTAATGTTTTCTTTTATCTAAAGTATGATGAAAAATCATAAAATTCGGGCGCGGAAGCAAATATTTATATGATTTTTTAACAAAAATAATGTCAGATTTTACCTATTCTTGAAATGGATATTTTTGTTAAAACATTCATAAACATGCTTTTGGACCTATACTATGGATAAAATATAATGAAAAATTATAAAATTCGGGCGCGGAAGCAAATATTTATATAATTTTTTACAAAAATAAAGTCAGATTTTACCTATTTTTGATGAATACGTTAAATATTGTAAGCTTCATAGGCTGGATTCTAGAATACCTAACACACTTGAAATAGCAATTTTCTTGTTGTAATGTTTTCTTTTAGCTAAAATATGATGAAAAATCATAAAATTCGGGCACGGAAGCAAATATTTATATGATTTTCTACAAAAATAAAGTCAGATTTTACCAATTCTTAAAATGGATATTTTTGTTAATACATTCATAAACATGCTTTTGGACCTATACTGTAGATAAAATATGATGAAAAATTATAAAAATTCGGTCGCAAAAGCAAATATTTATATGATTTTTTACAAAAAAAAGGCAGATTTTACCTATTTATGATGAATACGTTGTATATTGTAAGCTACATAGGCTGGATTGTAGAATACCTAACACGCTTTAAAAAGCAATTTTCTTGTTGCAATGTTTTCTTTTATCTAAAATATGATGAAAAATCATAAAATTCGGGCGCGGAAGCAAATATTTATATGATTTTTTACAAAAATAAAGGCAGATTTTACCTATTCTTGAAATGGATAATTTTGTTAAAACATTTATAAAAATGCTTTTGGACCTATACTGTGGATAAAATATGATGAAAAATTATAAAATTCGGGCGCGGAAGCAATATTTATATGATTTTTTACAAAAAAAAAGTCAGATTTTACCTATTTTTGATGAATACGTTGTATATTGTAAGCTACATGGGCTGGATTCTAGAATACCTAATACACTTGAAAAAGCAATTTTCTTGTTGCAATGTTTTCTTTTAGCTAAAATATAATGAAATCATAAATTTCAGGCGCGGAAGCAAATATTTATATGATTTTTTACAAAAATAAAGTCAGATTTTACATATTCTTGAAATGGATATTTTTGTTAATACATTCATAAACATGCTTTTGGTCCTATACTGTGGATAAAATATGATGAAATATTATAAAATTCGGGCGCGGAAGCAAATATTTATGAGATTTTTTACAAAAAAAAGTAAGATTTTACCTATTTTTTATGAATACGTTGTATATTTTAAGCTTCATTGGCTGGATTCTAGTATACCTAACACACTTGAAATAGCAATTTTCTTTTTGCAATGTTTTCTTTTAGCTAAAATATGATGAAAAATCATAAAAATCGGGCGCGGAAGCAAATATTTATATGATTTTCTACAAAAATAAAGTCAGATTTTACCAATTCTTAAAATGGATATTTTTGTTAATACATTCATAAACATGCTTTTGGACCTATACTGTAGATAAAATATGATGAAAAATTATAAAAATTCGGTCGCGGAAGCAAATATTTATATAATTTTTTACAAAAAAAAGGCAGATTTTACCTATTTTTGATGAATACGTTGTATATTGTAAGCTACATAGGCTGGATTGTAGAATACCTAACACACTTTAAATAGCAATTTTCTTGTTGCAATGTTTTCTTTTATCTAAAGAATGATGAAAAATCATAAAATTCGGGCGCGGAAGCAAATATTTATATGATTTTTTAGAAAAAAAAGGTCAGATTTTACCTATTTTTGATGAATACGTTGTATATTGTAAGCTACATGGGCTGGATTCTAGAATACCTAATACACTTGAAAAAGCAATTTTCTTGTTGCAATGTTTTCTTTTAGCTAAAATATGATGAAAAATCATAAATTTCAGGCGCGGAAGCAAACGCGCTATCTCAGAGTTACAAAAATAAAGTCAGATTTTACATATTTTTGAAATGGATATTTTTGTTAATACAATTCATAAACATGCTTTTGGACCTATACTATGGATAAAATATGATGAAATATTATAAAATTCGGGGCGCGGAAGCAAATATTTATATAATTTTTTACAAAAATAAAGTCAGATTTTACCTATTTTTTTATGAATACGTTGTATATTGTAAGCTTCATTGGCTGGATTCTAGAATACCTAACACACTTGAAATAGCAATTTTCTTTTTGCAATGTTTTCTTTTAGCTATAATATGATGAAAAATCATAAAAATCGGGCGCGGAAGCAAATATTTATAGGATTTTTTACAAAATAAAGTCAGATTTACCTATTTTTGATGAATACGTTGTATATTTTAAGCTTCATTGGCTGGATTCTAGAATACCTAACACACTTGATATAGCAATTTTCTTGTTGTAATGTTTTCTTTTAGTTAAAATATGATGAAAAATCGTAAAATTCGGCCGCGGAAGCAAATATTTATATGATTTTTTTACAAAAAAAAGTCAGATTTTACCTATTTTTGATGAATACGTTGTATATTTTAAGCTTCATTGGCTGGATTCTAGAATACCTAACACACTTGAAATAGCAATTTTCTTGTTGTAATGTTTCATTTAGCTAAAATATGATGAAAAATCATAAAATTCGGCCGCGGAAGCAAATATTTATATGATTTTTTACAAAATAAAGTCAGATTTTACCTATTCTTAAAATGGATATTTTTGTTAAAACATTCATAAACATGCTTTTGGACCTATACTATGGATAAAATATAATAAAAAATTATAAAATTCGGGCGCGGAAGCAAATATTTATATAATTTTTTACAAAAATAAAGTCAGATATTACCTAATTTTGATGAATACGTTACAATATAAAGAGTTTGAGGATATTCATAAACGTGGAGCACCAGCTATGAAATTTCCAGTTGAAACGGTGATAGCTTTCTACCGCCGTTTTCAGTTATTTCGCAGCAAATCCTAACGGTCCATATGGAAAAGTCCTCGACTACTGGATGCGGATTGAATATCAGAAACGTGGTTCTTTGCATGTGCACTTGGTAGTTTGGTGTGACAAGCAAACTATTCCTAAGGATGTAGTTTCAGCAGAGATGCCGCGTTTCGATCACCCCATGAATGAAAAGTGGCGTGATGTAGTTGGCAATTTTCTTAAACATACTTGCACCGAGCAAAGATGTTTTACTGGGAAATGTGACAAAAAGTTGTTGCGCTGCAAATATGGTTATCCATATACGGTGAACGACACAGTAATCCTAGAAAGATTTGGCGTGAGATATTTGTATGTACGACGTGCACTGGAGGACAGTCAGATCGTTTCATATAATTTACCACTGCTACTTTTCTGGGACGGTCACGTAAACGTCCAACTGGTGACAAACGGAGGTTGGGAATTGTACCTAGCCAAGTATGTCGCCAAATCCGAATACCCCATACGTATGCGCCTTTCACGAAAGGAGAAACCTAGTGAATGCGAAATGTATTTGAAAACTCGTGTAGTGTCTCTTTTAGAAGCTGCAACACTACTGCTACAGTATCCCCATGTTTTCGGTAGTCGTGAGATTATTTACTTGCCAATCAATATAAATCCGGCGTATAGATTTCTTAAACGGGCATCAGATATGCCGGCAGAAATATCGATGGCGAGTGATGACATCTACTACGACACGAAACTGGAAAAGTACCTCGATCGCCCAGATGCGCTGAGTCACTTGACGTATCCGCAATTTTTTGCGCAATACCGTTATGTTGGCCAGGCAACAAAGGAGAATGAGGAACTTGATTGCGATGATGCTTCGGTACCTGCTACGGCAGGAGAGAGAACATTACGCGATCATAAAGGTCGTCGCATACAGAAACGGGTACGACATGAAGCGATTGTTCGTTTCAAGGAGTACTCACCGTATGGTAACGATCTAGAACAGTATTGCTTGACTAAACTTCTACAAAATATTCCAGTTGATCGGACAAGTGTTTATACGCTAAAAGATACAACAGGTTCATATTTAGATGAATGTTTACGTCGAAATCTGATTAGGGAGGAGGACGAAGCAACGCAATTTCTCGAAGGCGCCGCTAAACGTGAAAACACATTACAGCGTTTAAGGGAGATTGCGACTCGTCTTATCAACGGTAACTGGCTACAAGATCAAAACATTGATCAATTGCTGGAAACCGTTGCTCCCTATCAAATGCAGGTAGAACGGGTACGTTGCGAAGCGATCGAAGATGATGACGATGCCGTTATTATTAACGATCGCGACGGATTGGATGCTGCCTTCGACCATGTTACCAGCAAATGGCTAAAGAGCGAGCAGTGTTTGACCTTTATCACCGGAGGCGCCGGTGTGGGAAAATCTTTCTTACTCGATAGCTTTGTAGCGTTCTGCCAGGAAAACCAAAAGACTGTTCAAAAGTTGGCAACAACTGGCTGTGCAGCCCACATCATTGGAGGTCTAACAATCCATTCTTTCTTGCGAATGTCACTGGATTTAATTAGTACCATTGAACGTGGTTCGACGGAGGCATTTCTCATTAACCACTTAGAAGTGTTGTTAATTGATGAAGTGTCTATGCTCGACGAATGCATTATGCAGAAACTTGAAGAGTGCATGGTAATCCATAGCAACTTTGAGAATGCTGCTCAACGATTTTCAGGTAAAAGTGTCATCATGTTCGGTGATCCCGCTCAGTTACCGCCAGTCAGAAATCACATTTGGCAATCAACGTTGCTGAAAGGTTTCGATTACGTGGTACTGAAAGAAGTGGTGCGACAGAAAGATGATCGCCAGTTCATCGATCTGTTAAACCGCGTTCGGTTGGGAGAACCGTCACAAGCTGATGTTGATTTGCTAAAAATGCGAGTGGTTTTACAAGCCGATTTAACGCAAATCGAAATTGGTGATCGTGGACTCATGCTGTTCCCAACGCGTCGACAAAAGAACGAAATGAACGAACTTGAACTCGGCAACTTGGCCGTGGACGAACGTGTTTATCTCGCTCAAGATGTTGACGCCAATGGTTTACCATTGACAAAGAGTGTGTGCGAGTACAATGCCAGTATTGAGCGAGAAATGCAGCTTTTCCCAGCTGCTTTGAAGCTTAAAATTGGCGCTCGAGTAATGCTCACCCGCAACCGTGACGTTGAACACGGTTGGGTAAATGGCAAGCTGGCGAGAGTTGTAAGTATGTCGGACGATTACATAGTCGTAGTGGCATTAGACAACCCCCAACAGCGGTTAGTAACTTTCCGCACCAGGCAGGAGATTTGCAGCCGACATGCGAATCAAAAATATTACAGAAAGCAGTTTCCCCTCGATTTAGCGTATGGTGTTACCATACACAAGTCACAGGGGCAAACGTTGGATGTGATAGCTGTGTCTGCGAGTGGATTAAGTTTTTCAGGTCAATTCTACACAGCCATCAGTCGTGTACGAGATTTGACTGGATTGTACTTGATTGACTTTGACCCGGAATCGATATTTTTAGCGCCGGACTTGCGGAAGTTTATCGATTGGATAAATGAAGTCGATGCAATACGACAACGTTCATCCGATTAGAGTAGACCGCCTATGCCAGCTATAAAAATAACGTCTTATGTTGAGGTGAAGGCAACTGTTTCAGCTAAGCCCCCAGCGGGAAAACATGTTGTAAATACTTCGACACGAAAACGTCCTATTTCAGCCGCAGCATCGCAAGCCACTGTTGATGGTAGTTTACAACGAAACGTTGCAAAACGTCCACGTTATGAAACGCCTCCACAGTTGGACGTGTCTGATGCTTTAGCGCGAATTTTCAGGTTAAATCCCAACATCCCCATAGAAGACTACTGGAGAAAGTTCAACGTTTTAATTAACGAGGAGACACTTTTACAGTTTGCAGATTTCTGGGGATGTCGGGTTCGTGATGCACAGAGAAGTGTGTACGATTTCCAGTCAGTACATTATCGTGTGGATCTACGACGCAGTCGGGAAACGTACACTGCCATCGCTAACACGTACGGCAGAGTGATTCAGACGACTGCAGATGGGTCATGTATGTTCCACACATTGTCCCTGTGCCTCTTTGGTCACGAGAACTACAGCGCCGAACTCCGGTTGTTGAGTATTCTTGGCTTCTGGGAGCACAGTGTGATCTTTAACACGGAACACGCCCGGAATCATTTAGACTACACAAACGTGCAGACTTTGATTCACCAAACGGCCAACATGCAAGGCGGAATCGATTCTTGGGGTGGTGCAGCCCACCTCAAATCTTTAGCCTGCGTAGCTGAACGTGAAATTTATGTTTACATGAGTTTTACACGTGACAGTAACGGTCGTATCCATCCGCGATGTTTGGCCAACCGAGACCTATCGGTTGCCGAATTGCAGCGGCAGAGTGATACAGGTAACCTATATGGGGCCTATTTCACGAGATACACCCCCTCTTTTTCAGGATCTGGACGCCCATTAACGGTTTTGTTATCTGATGCAGGGGCAGGAGCGCATTATTCAGCTGTTTTACCAGTGTCGGATAATGCACCTATGGTGCGACCTCACGTTGTCGTACCGCCCGCAGAAAGTAACGAACCCCCTACCTTTATAGACCACATCGATATAAGTTGATTAAGTGACAATAATACAAAGTATTATAACTCCTAACAACTAACGTTGATGATGATGTCAATAAAGAAATGACAGATTTAATACATTTATAAAGAGTCTGGCTTCGAGAGCTTCAATACAATGTAGGTTTAGTCATTTGAACTTTTTTTTTACACGTGATAAATTTGAATATGTATAGAAAGTCAAGCACTTGAGTACAAAAATATAAAATATCATGAGTCGAGCAAAATTATTATGACATATATTTGTCATAATACACACACCTATGCCTGTTTGATGAGAACACAGAATTCAACCAAGAACAACAACAGTCTAATATTCTTCATGTTGTTTTCCACTTTGCAAGATTTGAATTGTTAAGACATGCTTATGTCATAACACACACACACATCTATGTCTGTTTGAATGATAAACACAGGATTTATCAACAGCGATAAATAATTGATGTAAAATATATACGAAGGATAAAATAAAAAATTCGATAATTAAAGGCAAAACTTAAAGGTGTGTAAATAATATTTGACACTAAATTACTTATTTCTTTCACATGTATTATATCACAATCTTGAAAATTAAATGTATTTCTTATTTGTGTTAAAATAAAACGGTATTGAATTTAGTATGTTTAGAATCGTTTCAATACAAAATCTTAATTATTTTAGTTTAGATTGATTGAACGCGCTATCTCAGAGTAATTTTTAAACTTTAAAAATTGTAACATTTGCAAAGATCAAAGCTGAAATGATTATGATGCATTGAAACAAATCAAAGACAAAATTTTCCCTTTCATTCAACAACATCTGACCAAGGATTATGCAACTACACAAGGATAATCAAGAACATCTATACGAATGCGCTGAACAACAACAAAACGTTGATGCAAGATATTCATCATTCTACACCTAATCAACTGATTCAATATGTCTTCCACACAAATCCTGATGATTTCAGAAGAATTTTCAACCAAATATGTACGCAAAAGGATTAATGGGAAAATGTAAATTAACAATTATATTATTCTAATTTGCTTATTTCTTTCATTATTATTGTATGTTTCAAAAAAAAAAATGTTTACAACGAAAATAAGTAAATATAGAATATTTTCAATACAGAAACATAATCACTTTTATGTTAAGATTGACTGATGATTGTGATGCAGTTTTAAAAATTGTAAACAATGTCATAAATCAAAACTAAAATGTTTATGTAGTATTGAACCAAACATTTAATGAATATTTTCAAATAATAATTACTAAATAAAATTACATGTTCTACTATTTGTAGTAATTTTTACTGTATTCATGATCCAGTACTATTTCAATAGTATCTTTATTTTCTCTAACAAAATCAAAAAAAAAGTTTACTTACTTTCTTACAAATGAAAATTAATAAATATGAAATTAAAAATCAAAGATAATATGATATCTGGGTGTTCAATTTGTTATTTTTTAAAACAATTAAAAATCAGGGGCGATTTTCTGTGTTTTATTAAAATGATTAAAATTGTAACAGGGATATTATTGAAATAAACATCTTTTAATAAAATAACTATTATGCCAATTATTGTATGAAATATATATATATATATATATATATATATATATATATAATATATATAATATATATATATATATATATATATATATATATATATATATATATATAAGACAAAATGATGCAATGAAATATTTTTACAAATATTTAAATCAAAAACTCATATCAATATAATTTTAACATTAATGTCAATTACATTATCACAGAATTCATCTTTTAGTAACAAAAATTAAATGAAAACTGATCAACTCATACCATCATCAAAGTCAACGAAAACCATATATTGAGTATATAGAAGGTTTTTACTAAACATTACCTATCTGAAACTCAAATTGGCATGGAAAACACACAAAATATATTTGTATGTGTATGATGCATGGATTATAAATATTTCAAATCGGCGAAATTAAAAAAAGATATATGGATAAATCGTTACAATTATGATGTATTCTGTGAAACTTTAAAGAATTATTAATTACAACTTTACCATCATACAATAAATAGATAATGAAATAATATTTAAATTTTCTAAAAATATTTCATTTTTACTATATACCAATTGTAATAATAATATTGTTAACAATAATGTCTTATCAATTTTGTACAAATAACATATTATGTTCCATACATGAAATACCATTTATAAAATATAATGTTTAAAATGAAATTGTTTGTTTCAATGAACAAAATCATTTATAATTACAGAGCATATGCAACTGAAAAGTAAGTATAAAAATAATATATTATAATACTTATATTAGTTACAAGATATATAGATTCCGAGGTGAAATCCCATTGCATTAAAGGTAATTATTTAATAACTCTATTACCATGACAATTACTGTCATTGTCACATATGACAACTGCTATCAAATTTGACACATATTGTTACTATGGAAACATGACATTTTATTACTATAGTAACCATAATCAAATCGTTGCCGTTTTAATAGTATTTAATAACATTATAAATGTCTAACGTTTAGTGTCTATGGAAGCTGGTTCTCAAAGCGAAGTGAACGAATTTGTTTGGGGTCGCGTAGCGGCCCTAAAAAAAATCGGAGCGTAGCGACTATACCTATATGTTACTTTATATATTTAAGGGAAATGAAACTTCCATATTCTCATATATATGGTTAGA
Organism: Stenolophus ochropezus; assembly: GCA_035578165.1. NCBI lineage: Eukaryota > Metazoa > Arthropoda > Insecta > Coleoptera > Carabidae > Stenolophus > Stenolophus ochropezus. The sequence continues at coordinate 54,494 of JAQOWZ010000214.1, forward strand.
AAGTTGAGAAAAAATCATGAATCAAATATGTCTTGAGTGTTTTACCCAACATCGTATATTGTAAGCTAAATAGGCTGGATTCTAGAATACCTAACACACCTGAAATAGCAATTTTCTTGTTGTAATGTTTTCTTTTAGCTAAAATATGATGAAAAATCATAAAATTCGGGCACGGAAGCAAATATTTATATGATTTTTTACAAAAATAAAGTCAGATTTTACCAATTCTTGAAATGGATATTTTTGTTAAAACATTCATAAACATGCTTTTGGACCTATACTGTGGATAAAATATGATGAAAACTTATAAAATTCGGTCGCGAAAGCAAATATTTATATGATTTTTTACAAAAAAAAGGCAGATTTTACCTATTTTTGATGAATACGTTGTATATTGTAAGCTACATAGGACGGATTGTAAAATACCTAACACACTTTAAATAGCAATTTTCTTGTTGCAATGTTTTCTTTTACCTAAAATATGATAAAAAATCATAAAATTCGGGCGCGGAAGCAAATATTTATATGATTTTTTACAAAAATAATGTCAGATTTTACCTATTCTTGAAATGGATAATTTTGTTAAAACATTCATAAACATGCTTTTAGACCTATACTATGGATAAAATATGATGAAAAATTATAAAATTCGGGCGCGGAAGCAAATATTTATATAATATTTTACAAAAATAAAGTCAGATTTTACCTATTTTTGATGAATACGTTGTATATTGTAAGCTTCATTGGCTGGATTCTAGAATACCTACCACACTTGAAATAGCAATCTTCTTGTTGCAATGTTTTCTTTTAGCTAAAATATGATAAAAAATCATAAATTTCGGGCGTGGAAGCAAATATTTATATGATTTTTTACAAAAATAAAGGCAGATTTTACCTATTCTTGAAATGAATATTTTTGTTAAAACATTTACAAACATGCTTTTGGACCTATACTGTGGATAAAATATGATAAAAAATTATAAAATTCGGGCGCGGAAGCAAATATTTATATGATTTTTTACAAAAAAAAGTCAGATTTTACCTATTTTTGATGAATACGTTGTATATTGTAAGCTACATGGGCTGGATTCTAGAATACCTAATACACTTGAAATAGCAATTTTCTTGTTGCAATGTTTTCTTTTAGCTAAAATATGATAAAAAATCATAAATTTCGGGCGCGGAAGCAAATATTTATATGATTTTTTACAAAAATAAAGTCAGATTTTACATATTCTTGAAATGGATATTTTTGTTAAAAAATTCATAAACATGCTTTTGGACCTATACTATGGATAAAATATGATGAAAAATTATAAAATTCGGGCGCGGAGGCAAATATTTATATAATTTTTAACAAAAATAAAGTCAGATTTTACCTATATTTGATGAATACGTTGTATATTGTGAGCTACATGGGCTGGATTCTAGAATACCTAATACTCTTAAAATAGCAATTTTCTTGTTGCAATGTTTTCTTTATAGCTAAAATATGATGAAAAATTATAAATTTCGGGCGCGAAAGCAAATATTTATATGATTTTTTACAAAAATAAAGTCAGATTTTACCAACTCTTGAAATGGATATTTTTGTTAAAACATTCATAAACATGCTTTTGGACTTATACTGTGGATAAAATATAATAAAAAATTATAAAATTCGGTCGCGAAAGCAAATATTTATATGATTTTGTACAAAAAAAAGGCAGATTATACCTATTTTGGATGAATACGTTGTATATTGTAAGCTTCATGGGCTGGATTGTAGAATACGTAACACACTTTAAATAGAAATTTTCTTGTTGCAATGTTTTCTTTTATCTAAATTATGATAAAAAATCATAAAATTCGGGCGCGGAAGCAAATATTTATATGATATTTTACAAAATTAATGTCAGATTTTACCTATTCTTGAAATGGATATTTTTGTTAAAACATTCATAAACATGCTTTTGGACCTACACTATGGATAAAATATTATGAAATATTATAAAAATCGGGCGCGGAAGCAAATATTTATATAATTTTTTACAAAAATAAAGTCAGATTTTACCTATTTTTGATGAATACGTTGTATATTGTGAGCTACATGGGCTGGATTCTAGAATACCTAATACACTTAAAATAGCACTTTTCTTGTTGCAATGTTTTCTTTTAGCTAAAATAAGATGAAAAATCATAAATTTCGGGCGCGAAAGCAAATATTTATATGATTTTTTACAAAAATAATGTCAGATTTTACATATTCTTGAAATGGATATTTTTGTTAATACATTCATAAACATGCTTTTGGACCTATACTGTGGATAAAATATAATGAAAAATTATAAAATTCGGGCGCGGAAGCAAATATTTATATAATTTTTTACAAAAATAAAGTCAGATATTACCTAATTTTGATGAATACGTTGTATATTGTAAGCTAAATAGGCTGGATTCTAGAATACCTAACACACTTCAAATAGCAATTTTCTTGTTGTAATGTTTTCTTTTAGCTAAAATATGATGAAAAATCATAAAATTCGGGCACGGAAGCAAATATTTATATGATTTTTTACAAAAATAAAGTCAGATTTTACCAATTCTTGAAATGGATATTTATGTTAAAACATTAATAAACATGCTTTTGGAACTATACTGTGGATAAAATATGATGAAAACTTATAAAATTCGGTCGCGAAAGCAAATATTTATATGATTTTTTACAAAAAAAGGCACATTTTACCTATTTTTGATGAATACGTTGTATATTGTAAGCTACATAGGCTGGATTCTAGAATACCTAATACACTTGAAATAGCAATTTTCTTGTTGCAATGTTTTCTTTTAGCTAAAATATGAAGAAAAATCATAAATTTCGGGCGCGTAAGCAAATATTTATATGATTTTTTACAAAAATAAAGTCAGATTTTACATATTCTTGAAATGGATATTTTTGTTAAAAAATTCATAAACATGCTTTTGGACCTATACTATGGATAAAATATGATGTTAAATTATAAAATTCGGGCGCGGAAGCAAATATTTATATAATTTTTAACAAAAATAAAGTCAGATTTTACCTATATTTGATGAATACGTTGTATATTGTGAGCTACATGGGCTGGATTCTAGAATACCTAATACTCTTAAAATAGCAATTTTCTTGTTGCAATGTTTTTTTTAGCTAAAATATGATGAAAAATCATAAATTTCGTTCGCGAAAGCAAATATTTATATGATTTTTTACAAAAATAAAGTCGGATTTTACCAATTCTTGAAGTGGATATTTTTGTTAATACATTCATAAACATGCTTTTGGATCTATACTGTGGATAAAATATGATGAAAAATTATAAAATTCGGGCGCGGAAGCAAAAATTTATATGATTTTTTACAAAAAAAAAAAGTAAGATTTTACCTATTTTTAATGAATACGTTGTATATTGTAAGCTACATGGGCTGCATTGTAGAATACCTAACAAACTTGAAATAGCAATTTTCTTTTTGCAATGTTTTCTTTTAGCTAAAATATGATGAAAAATCATAAAAATCAGGCGCGGAAGCAAATATTTATAGGATTTTTTACAAAAATAAAGTCAGATTTTATCAATTTTTGAAATGGATATTTATGTTTAAACATTCATAAACAAGCTTTTGGACCTATACTATGGATAAAATATGATGAAAAATTATAAAATTCGGGCGCGGAAGCAAATATTTATATGATTTGTATCAATAAAAATGTCAGATTTTACCTATTTTTGATGAATATGTTGTATATTGTAAGCTTCATTGGCTGGATTCTAGAATACATACCACACTTAAAATAGCAATTTTCTTGTTGCAATATTATCTTTTACCTAAATCATGATGAAAACTCATAAAATTCGGACACGGAAGCAAATATTTATATGATTTTTTACAAAAATAAAGGCAGATTTTACCTATTCTTGAAATGGATATTTTTGTTAAAACATTCATAAACATGCTTTTGGACCTATACTGTGGATAAAATATGATGAAAAATTATAAAATTCTGGCGCGGATGCAAATATTTATATGATTTTTTACAAAAAAAAGGTCAGATTTTAACTATTCTTGAATGGATATTTTTGTTAATACATTCATAAACATGCTTTTGGACCTATACTGTGGATAAAATATGATGAAAAATTATAAAATTCGGGCGCGGAAGCAAATATTTATATGATTTTTTACAAAAAAAAGTCAGATTTTACCTATTTTTGATGAATACGTTGTATATTGTAAGCTACATGGGCTGGATTCTAGAATACCTAATACACTTGAAATAGCAATTTTCTTGTTGCAATGTTTTTTTTTAGCTAAAATATGATGAAAAATCATAAAATTCGGGCGCGGAAGCAAATATTTATATGATTTTTTACAAAAATAATGTCAGATTTTACCTATTCTTGAAATGGATATTTTTGTTAAAACATTCATAAACATGCTTTTGGACCTGTACTATGGATAAAATATGATGAAAAATTATAAAATTCGGGCGCGAAAGCAAATATTTGTATGATTTTTTACAAAAATAAAGTCAGATTTTACCAATTCTTGAAATGGATATTTTTGTTAATACATTCATAAACATGCTTTTGGACCTATACTGTGGATAAAATATGATGAAAAATTATAAAATTCGGGCGCGGAAGCAAATATTTATATGATTTTTTACAAAAAAAAGTAAGATTTTACCTATTTTTAATGAATACGTTGTATATTGTAAGCTACATGGGCTGCATTCTAGAATACCTAACACACTTGAAATAGCAATTTTCTTTTGCAATGTTTTCTTTTAGCTAAAATATGATGAAAAATCATAAAAATCAGGAGCGGAAGCAAATATTTATAGGATTTTTTACAAAAATAAAGTCAGATTTTACCAATTTTTGAAATGGATATTTATGTTTAAACATTCATAAACAAGCTTTTGGACCTATACTATGGATAAAATATGATGAAAAATTATAAAATTCGGGCGCGAAAGCAAATATTTATATGATTTGTATCAATAAAAATGTCAGATTTTACCTATTTTTGATGAATATGTTGTATATTGTAAGCTTCATTGGCTGGATTCTAGAATACCTAACACACTTGAAATAGCAATTTTCTTTTTGCAATGTTTTCTTTTAGCTAAAATATGATGAAAAATCATAAAAATCGGGCGCGGAAGCAAATATTTATAGGATTTTTTACAAAAATAAAGTCAGATTTTACCTATTTTTGATGAATACGTTGTATATTTTAAGCTTCATTGGCTGTATTCTAGAATACCTAACACACTTGAAATAGCAATTTTCTTGTTGTAATGTTTTCTTTTAGCTAAAATATGATGGAAAAATCTTAATATTCGGCCGCGGAAGCAAATATTTATATGATTTTTAACAAAAATAAAGTCAGATTTTACCTATTCTTGAAATGAATATTTTTGTTAAAACATTCATAAACATGCTTTTGGACCTATACTATGGATAAAAGATAATGAAAAATTATAAAATTCGGGCGCGGAAGCAAATATTTATATAATTTTTTACAAAAATAAAGTCAGATATTACGTAATTTTGATGAATACGTTGTATATTGTAAGCTAAATAGGCTGGATTCTAGAATACCTAACACACTTGAAATAGCAATTTTCTTGTTGTTATGTTTTCTTTTAGCTAAAATATGATAAAAAATCATAAAATTCGGGCACGGAAGCAAATATTTATATGATTTTTTACAAAAATAAAGTCAGATTTTACCAATTCTTGAAATGGATATTTTTGTTAAAACATTAATAAACATGCTTTTGGACCTATACTGTGGATAAAATATGATGAAAACTTATAAAATTCGGTCGCGATAGCAAATATTTATATGATTTTTTACAAAAAAGGTAGATTTTACCTATTTTGATGAATACGTTGTATATTGTAAGCTACATAGGCTGGATTCTAGAATACCTAATACACTTGAAATAGCAATTTTCTTGTTGCAATGTTTTCTTTTAGCTAAAATATGATGAAAAATCATAAATTTCGTGCGCGGAAGCAAATATGTATATGATTTTTTTCCAAAAATAAAGTCAGATTTTACATATTCTTGAAATGGATATTTTTGTTAAAAAATTCATAAACATGCTTTTGGACCTATACTATGGATAAAATATGATGAAAAATGATAAAATTCGGGCGCGGAAGCAAATATTTATATAATTTTTTAACAAAAATAAAGTCAGATTTTACCTATATTTGATGAATACGTTGTATATTGTGAGCTACATGGTCTGGATTCTAGAATACCTAATACTCTTAAAATAGCAATTTTCTTGTTGCAATGTTTTCTTTTAGCTAAAATATGATGAAAAATCATAAATTTCGGGCGCGAAAGCAAATATTATATGATTTTTTACAAAAATAAAGTCAGATTTTACCAATTCTTGAAAGGGATATTTTTGTTAAAACATTCATAAACATGCTTTTGGACTTATACTGTGGATAAAATATAATAAAAAATTATAAAATTCGGTCGCGAAAGCAAATATTTATATGATTTTTTACAAAAAAAAGGCAGATTATACCTATTTTTGATGAATACGTTGTATATTGTAAGCTTCATGGGCTGGATTGTAGAATACCTAACACACTTTAAATAGAAATTTTCTTGTTGCAATGTTTTCTTTAATCTAAATTATGATGAAAAATCATAAAATTCGGGCGCGGAAGCAAATATTTATATAATTTTTTACAAAAATAATGTCAGATTTTACCTATTCTTGAAATGGATATTTTTGTTAAAACATTCATAAACATGCTTTTGGACCTATACTATGGATAAAATATTATGAAATATTATAAAATTCAGGCGCGGAAGCAAATATTTATATAATTTTTTACAAAAATAAAGTCAGATTTTACCTATTTTTGATGAATACGTTGTATATTTTGAGCTACATGGGCTGGATTCTAGAATACCTAATACACTTGAAATAGCAATTTTCTTGTTGCAATGTTTTCTTTTAGCTAAAATAAGATGAAAAATCATAAATATCGGGCGCGAAAGCAAATATTTATATGATTGTTTACAAAAATAATGTCAGATTTTACATATTCTTGAAATGGATATTTTTGTTAATACATCCATAAACATGCTTTTGGACCTATACTGTGGATAAAATATGATGAAAAATTATAAAATTCGGGCGCGGAAGCAAATATTTATATGATTTTTTACAAAAAAAAGTAAGGTTTTACCTATTTTTAATGAATACGTTGTATATTGTAAGCTACATGGGCTGCATTCTAGAATACCTAACACTTGAAATAGCAATTTTCTTTTTGCAATGTTTTCTTTTAGCTAAAATATGATGAAAAATCATAAAAATCAGGCGCGGAAGCAAATATTTATAGGATTTTTTACAAAAATAAAGTCAGATTTTATCAATTTTTGAAATGGATATTTATGTTTAAACATTCATAAACAAGCTTTTGGACCTATACTATCGATAAAATATAATGAAAAATTATAAAATTCGGGCGCGGAAGCAAATATTAATATGATTTGTATCAATAAAAATGTCAGATTTTACCTATTTTTGATGAATATGTTGTATATTGTAAGCTTCATTGGCTGGATTCTAGAATACCTACCACACTTGAAATAGCAATTTTCTTGTTGCAATATTTTCTTTTACCTAAATCATGATGAAAAATCATAAAATTCGGACACGGAAGCAAATAGTTATATGATTTTTTACAAAAATAAAGGCAGATTTTACCTATTCTTGAAATGGATATTTTTGTTAAAACAATCATAAACATGCTTTTGGACCTATACTGTGGATAAAATATGATGAAAAATTATAAAATTCGGGCGCGGAAGCAAATATTTATATGATTTTTTACAAAAATTAAGTCAGAAATTACTTATTTTTGATGAACACGTTGTATATTGTAAGCTACAAGGGCTGGATTCTAGAATACCTAACACACTTGAAATAGCAATTTTCTTGTAGCAATGTTTTCTTTTAGCTGAAATATGATGAAAAATCATAAAATTCAAGGGCGGAAGCAAATATTTATATGATTTTGTACAAAAATATAGTCAGTTTTTACCTATTTTTGAAATGGATATTTTTGTTAAAACGTTCATAAACATGCTTTTGGACATATACTGTGGATAAAATATGATGAAAAATTATAAAATTCAGGCGCGGAAGCAAATATTTATATGATTTTTTACATAAAAAATTTCAGATTTTACCTATCTTTGATGAATACGTTGTATATTGTAAGCTTCATATCCTGGATTCTAGAATACCTACTACACTTGAAATAGCAATTTTCTTGTTGTAATGTTTTCTTTTACCTAAATTATGATGAAAAATCATAAAATTCGGGCGCGGAAGCAAATATTTATATGATTTTTTCAAAAATAAAGGCAGATTTTACCTATTCTTGAAATGGATATTTTTGTTAAAACATTCATAAATATGCTTTTGGACCTATACTATGGATAAATATGATGAAAAATTATAAAATTCGGGCGCGAAAGCAAATATTTATATGATTTTTTACAAAAATAATGTCAGAAATTACCTATTTTTGATGAATTCGTTGTATATTGTAAGCTACTTGGGCTGGATTTTAGAATACCTAACACACTTGAAATAGCAATTTTCTTGTTGCAATGTTTTCTTTTAGCTGAAATATGATGAAAAATCATAAAATTCGGGCGCGGAAGTAAATATTTATATGATTTTTTACAAAAATAAAGTCAGAATTTACCTATTTTTGAAATGGATATTTTTGTTAAAACGTTCATAAACATGCTTTTGGACCTATACTATGGATAAATATGATGAAAAATTATAAAATTCGGGCGCGGAAGCAAATATTTATATAATTTTTTACATAAATAAAGTCAGATTTTACATATTTTTGATAAATACGTTGTATATTGTATGCTTCATTAGCTGGATTCCAGAATAACTACCACACTTGAAATAGTAATTTTCTTGTTGCAATGTTTTCTTTTACCTAAATTATGGTGAAAAATCATAAAATTTGGGCGCGGAAGCAAATATTTATATGATTTTTTACAAAAATAAAGGCAGATTTTTGTGAAAACATTCATAAACATGCTTTTGGACCTATACTGTGGATAAAATATGAAGAAAAATTATAAAATTCGGGTGCGGAAGCAAATACTTATATGATTTTTTACAAAAAAAAAGTCAGATTTTATCTATTTTTGATGAATACGTTGTATTTTGTAAGCTACATGGGCTGAATTCTAGAATACCTAACACACTTGAAATAGCAATTTTCTTGTTGCAATGCTTTCTTTTAGATGAAATATGATGAAAAATCATAAAATTCGGGCGCGGAAGCAAATATTTATATGATTTTTTACAAAAATAAAGTCAGATTTTACCTATTTTTGAAATGGATATTATTGTTAAAACGTTCATAAACATGCTTTTGGACCTATACTATGGATAAAATATGATGAAAAATTATAAAATTCGAGCGCGGAAGCAAATATTTATATAATTTTTTACAAAAATAAAGTCAGATTTTACCTATTTTTGATGAATACGTTGTATATTGTAAGCTTCATTGGCTGAATTCCAGAATAACTACCACACTTGAAATAGCAATTTTCTTGTTGCAATGCTTTCTTTTACCTAAATTATGATGAAAAATCATAAAATTCGGGCGCGGAAGCAAATGTTTACATGATTTTTTACAAAAATAAAGTAAGATTTTACCTATTTTTGTAATGAATATTTTTGTTAAAACGTTCATAAACATGCTTTTGGACCTATACTATGGATAAAATATAATGAAAAATCATAAAATTAGGGCGCGGAATCAAATATTCATATGATTTTTTACAAAGATAAAGTCAGATTTTACTTATTCTTGAAATGGATATTTTTGTTAAAACATTCATAAACAAGCTTTTGGACCTATACTATGGATAAAATATGATAAAAAATTATAAAATTCGGGCGCGGAGGCAAATATTTATATATTATTTTACAAAAATAAAGTCAGATTTTACCTATTTTTGATGAATACGTTGTATATTGTAAGCTTCATTGCCTGGATTCTAGAATATCTACCACACTTGAAATAGCATTTTTCATGTTGCAATGTTTTCTTTTTCCTAAATTATGATGAAAAAACATAAAATTCGGGCGCGAAAGCAAATATTTATATGATTTTTTACAAAAATAAAGTAAGATTTTACCTATTTTTGTAATGGATACTTTTGTTAAAACGTTCATAAACATGCTTTTGGACCTATACTATGGATAAAATATGATGAAAAATCATAAAATTCGGGCGCGGAAGCAAATATTTATATGATTTTTTACAAAAATAAAGTCAGATTTTACCTATTTTTGAAATGGATATTATTGTTAAAACGTTCATAAACATGCTTTTGGACCTATACTATGGATAAAATATGATGAAAAATTATAAAATTCGAGCGCGGAAGCAAATATTTATATAATTTTTTACAAAAATAAAGTCAGATTTTACCTATTTTTGATGAATACGTTGTATATTGTAAGCTTCATTGGCTGAATTCCAGAATAACTACCACACTTGAAATAGCAATTTTCTTGTTGCAATGCTTTCTTTTACCTAAATTATGATGAAAAATCATAAAATTCGGGCGCGGAAGCAAATGTTTACATGATTTTTTACAAAAATAAAGTAAGATTTTACCTATTTTTGTAATGAATATTTTTGTTAAAACGTTCATAAACATGCTTTTGGACCTATACTATGGATAAAATATAATGAAAAATCATAAAATTAGGGCGCGGAATCAAATATTTATATGATTTTTTACAAAGATAAAGTCAGATTTTACTTATTCTTGAAATGGATATTTTTGTTAATACAATCATAAACATGCTTTTGGACCTATACTGTGGATAAAATATGATGAAAAATTATAAAATTCGGGAGCGGAGGCAAATATTTTTATGATTTTTTACAAAAAAAAAAATAAGATTTTAACTAGTTTTGATGAATACGTTGTATATTGTAAGCTACATGGGCTGCATTCTAGAATACCTAACACACTTGAAATAGCAATTTTCTTTTTGCAATGTTTTCTTTTAGCTAAAATATAATGAAAAATCTTAAAATTCGGGTGCGGAATCAAATATTTATATGATTTTTTACAAAGATAAAGTCAGATTTTACCTATTTTTGAAATAGATATTTTTGTTAAAACATTCATAAACATGCTTTTGGACCTATACTATGTATAAAATATGTTGAAAAATTATAAAATTCGGGCGCGGAAGCAAATATTTATATGATTTTTTACAAAAATAAAGTCAGAAATTACCTATTTTTGATTAATACGTTGTATATTGTAAGCTACATGGGCTGAATTCTAGAATACCTAACACACTTGAAATAGCAATTTTCTTGTTGCAATGTTTTCTTTTAGCTAAAATATGATGAAAAATCATAAATTTCGGGCGCGGAAGCAAATATTTATATGATTTTTTACAAAAATAAAGTCAGATTTTACCTATTTTTGAAATGGATATTTTTGTTAAAACGTTCATAAACATGCTTTTGGACCTATACTATGGATAAAATAGGATGAAAAATTATAAAATTCGGGCGCGGAAGCAAATATTTATATATTATTTTACAAAAATAAAGTCAGATTTTACCTATTTTTGATGAATACGTTGTATATTGTAAGCTTCATTGCCTGGATTCTAGAATATCTACCACACTTGAAATAGCAATTTTTATGTTGCAATGTTTTCTTTTTCCTAAATTATGATGAAAAAACATAAAATTCGGGCGCGGAAGCAAATATTTATATAATTTTTTACAAAAATAAAGGCAGATTTTACCTATTTTTGAAATGGATATCTTTGTTAAAACATTCATAAACATACTTTTGGACCTATACTATAGATAAAATAGGATGAAAAATTATAAAATTCGGGCGCGGAAGCAAATATTTATATATTATTTTACAAAAATAAAGTCAGATTTTACCTATTTTTGATGAATACGTTGTATATTGTAAGCTTCATTGCCTGGATTCTAGAATATCTACCCCACTTGAAATAGCAATTTTTATGTTGCAATGTTTTCTTTTTCCTAAATTATGATGAAAAAACATAAAATTCGGGCGCGGAAGCAAATATTTATATAATTTTTTATAAAAATAATGTCAGATTTTACCTATTTTTGAAATGGATATCTTTGTTAAAACATTCATAAACATACTTTTGGACCTATACTATAGATAAAATAGGATGAAAAATTATAAAATTCGGGCGCGGAAGCAAATATTTATATATTATTTTACAAAAATAAAGTCAGATTTTACCTATTTTTGATGAATACGTTGTATATTGTAAGCTTCATTGCCTGGATTCTAGAATATCTACCCCACTTGAAATAGCAATTTTTATGTTGCAATGTTTTCTTTTTCCTAAATTATGATGAAAAAACATAAAATTCGGGCGCGGAAGCAAATATTTATATAATTTTTTATAAAAATAATGTCAGATTTTACCTATTTTTGAAATGGATATCTTTGTTAAAACATTCATAAACATGCTTTTGGACCTATACTATGGATAAAATATGATGAAAAATTATAAAATTCGGACGCGGAAGCAAATATTTATATGATGTTTTTCAGAAAAAATGTCAGATTTTATCTATTTTTGATGAATACGTTGTATATTGTAAGCTTCATTGGCTGGATTCTAGAACACCTACCACACTTGAAATAGCATTTTTCTTGTTGCAATGTTTTCTTTTACCTAAATTATGATGAAAAATCATAAAATTCGGGCGCAGAAGCAAATATTTATATGATATTTTACAAAAATAAAGGCAGATTTTACCTATTATTGAAATGGATATTTTTGTTAAAACATTCATAAACATGCTTTTGGACCTATACTGTGGATAAAATATGATGAAAAATTATAAAATTCGGGCGCGGAAGCAAATATATATATGATTTTTTACAAAAAAAAAGTCAGATTTTACCTATTTTTGATGAATATGTTGTATATTGTAAGCTACATGGGCTGGATTCTAGAAAACGTAACACACTTGAAATAGCAATTTTCTTGTTGCAATGTTTTCTTTTAGCTAAATTATGATGAAAAATCAAAAAATTCGGGCGCGGAAGCAAATATTTATATGATTTTTTACAAAAATAAAGTCAGATTTTTCCTATTCTTGCAATGGATATTTTTGTTAAAACATTTATAAACATGCTTTTGGACCTATACTGCGGATAAAATATGATAAAAAAATATGAAATTCGGGCGCGTAAACAAATATTTATATGATTTTTTACAAAAAAAAGTCAGATTTTACCTATTTTTGATGAATACGTTGTATATTGTAAGCTACATGGGCTGGATTCTAGAACACCTAACACCCTTGAAATAGCAATTTTCTTGTTGCAATGTTTTTTTTTAGCTAAAATATGATGAAAAATCATAAAATTCGGGCGCGGAAGCAAATATTTATATGATTTTTTACAAAAAAAAAGGCAGATTTTACCTATTTTTGATGAATACGTTGTATATTGTAAGCTTCATTGGCTGGATTCTAGAATACCTACTACACTTGAAATAGCAATTTTCTTGTTGCAATGTTTTCTTTTACCTAAATTATGATGAAAAATCATAAAATTAGTGTGCGGAAGCAAATATTTATATGTTTTTTTACAAAAATAAAGTCAGATTTTACCTATTCTTGAAATGGATATTTTTTTGTTAAAACATTCATAAACATGCTTTTGGACCTATACTGTGGATAAAATATGATGAAAAATTATAAAATTCGGGCGCGGAAGCAAATATATATATGTTTTTTTACAAAAAAAAAGTCAGATTTTACCTATTTTTGATGAATACGTTGTATATTGTAAGCTACATGGGCTGGATCCTAGAAAACGTAACACACTTGAAATAGCAATTTTCTTGTTGCAATGTTTTCTTTTAGCTAAAAAATGATAAAAAAATCAATAAATTCGGGCGCGGAAGCAAATATTTATATGATTTTTTACAAAAATAAAGCCAGTTTTTTCCTATTCTTGAAATGGAAATTTTTGTTAAAACATTCATTAACATGCTTTTGGACCTATACTGCGGATAAAATATGATGAAAAATTATAAAATTCGTGCGCAGAAGCAAATATTTATATGATTTTTTACAAAAAAAAAGTCAGATTTTACCTATTTTTGATGAATACGTTGTATATTGTAAGTTACATGGGCTGGATTCGAGAATACCTAACACACTTGAAATAGCAATTTTCTTGTTGCAATGTTTTCTTTTAGCTAATATATGATGAAAAATCATAAAATTCGGTCGTGGAAGCAAATATTTATATGATTTTTTACAAAAATAATGTCAGATTTTTCCTATTCTTGAAATGGATATTTTTGTTAATACATTCATAAACATGCTTTTGGACCTATACTGTGGATAAAATAGGATGAAAGAATATAAAATTCGGGCGCGGAAGCAAATATTTATATGATTTTTTACAAAAAAAATGTCAGATTTCACCTATTTTTGATGAATACGTTGTATATTGTAAGCTTCATTGGCTGGTTTCTAGAATACCTACCACACTTGAAATAGCAATTTTCTTGTTGCAATGTTTCCTTTTACCTAAATTATGATGAAAAATTATAAAATTCGGGCGCAGAAGCAAATATTTATATGAATTTTTACAAAAATAAAGTCAGATTTTACCTATTCTTAAAATGGATATTTTTGTTAAAACATTCATAAACATGCTTTTGGACCTATACTGTGGATAAATTATGATAAAAAATTATAAAATTCGGGCGCGGAAGCTAATATTTATATGATTTTTTACAAAAAAAAGTCAGATTTTACCTATTTTTGATGAATACGTTGTATATTGTAACCTTCATTGGCTGGATTCTAGAATACCTACCACACTTGAAATAGCAATTTTCTTGTGGCAATGTTTTCTATTAGCTAAAATATGATGAAAAATCATAAAATTCGGGGGCGGAAGCAAATATTTATATGATTTTTTACAAAAATACAGTCTGATTTTACCTATTTTTGAAATGGATATTTTTGTTAAAACAGTCATAAACATGCTTTTGGACCTATACTATAGATAAAATATGATGAAAAATTGTAAAATTCGGGCGCAGAAGCAAATATTTATATAATTTTTTACAAAAATAAAGTCAGATTTTACCTATTTTTGATGAATACGTTGTATATTGTAAGCTACATGGGCTGGATTCTAGAATATCTAATACACTTGAAATAGCAATTTTCTTGTTTCAATGTTTTCTTTTAGCTAAAATATGATAAAAAATCATAAGAATCGGGTGCGGAAGGAAATATTTATATGATTTTTTACAAAAATAAAGTCAGATTTTACCTATTTTTGATGAATACGTTGTATATTGTAAGCTACATGGGCTGCATTCTAGAATACCTAACACACTTGAAATAGCAATTTTCTTTTTGCAATGTTTTCTTTTAGCTAAAATATGATGAAAAATTATAAAATTCGGTCGCAAAAGCAAATATTTATATGATTTTTTACAAAAAAAAGGCAGATTATACCTATTTTTGATGAATACGTTGTATATTTTAAGCTTCATTGGCTGGATTCTAGAATACCTAACACACTTGAAATAGTAATTTTCTTGTTGTAATGTTTTCTTTTATCTAAATTATGATGAAAAATCATAAAATTCGGGCGCGGAAGCAAATATTTATATGATTTTTTACAAAAATAATGTCAGATTTTACCTATTTTTGATGAATACGTTGTATATTGTAAGCTTCATAGGCTGGATTCTAGAATACCTAACACACTTGAAACAGCAATTTTCTTGTTGTAATGTTTTCTTTTAGCCAAAATATGATTAAAAATCATAAAATTCGGGCACGGAAGCAAATATTTATATGATTTTCTACAAATATAAAGTCAGATTTTACCAATTCTTGAAATGGATATTTTTGTTAATACATTCATAAACATGCTTTTGGACCTATACTGTGGATAAAATATGATGAAAAATTATAAAAATTCGGTCGCGAAAGCAAATATTTATATGATTTTTTACAAAAAAAGTCAGATTTTACCTATTTTTGATGAATACGTTGTATATTTTAAGATTCATTGGCTGGATTCTAGAATACCTAACACACTTTAAATATCAATTTTCTTGTTGCAATGTTTTCTTTTATCTAAAATATGATGAAAAATCATAAAATTCGGGCACGGAAGCAAATATTTATATGATTTTTTACAAAAATAAAGTCAGATTTTACATATTCTTGAAATGGATATTTTTGTTAATACATTCATAAACATGCTTTTGGACCTATACTGTGGATAAAATATGATGAAAAATCATAAAATTCGGGCGCGGCAGCAAATATTTATATTTTTTTTTACAAAAATAAAGTCAGATTTTACCTATTTTTGATGAATACGTTGTATATTGTAAGCTACATGGGCTGGATTGTAGAATACCTAACACACTTTAAATACCAATTTTCTTGTTGCAATGTTTTCTTTTACCTAAATTATAATGAAAAAATCTGGTGTGTCCAAAACAATACCTCCCGCCACTGAAGTAATATATTTTATATAAGATTTTTAATACATTTAATTTGTAGTTTTAAAATTAGTTTGTTATTGCAGTTCATTAGAATATTTTTAATTCATTTCATACCTAAAATTTCCTTCATAAATTTTGTATGACCAATATGACAGCTATTTTTGACGTTACTAAAACCGGAACTGAACTTACTTTGATTCACACATGCAAATACATTCCTAATATATTTCTTCCATCTTTTTAAATTTTACAGTAAAATTACTTTATTTTTTAATTATTTTATCGTTTATACTTACTTACATCAAATTTGACATCATATGTCAAATTTTATGAACATATGAATAACTCATCTGTTTTATCGAAATTCCTCAGCCTAAACGATATGTAAAATTATTATAATTTATATATTTTTTTTCTATCTAGCTAGAAGTCATATATAAACGTAATTATGCAGATCGGTAGAAAATTAAAAAATCTTTGTATTTATAATAAGGAAATTTGCGAAAATATGATATTTAGAGGTATTTTTTAGGAAAAACGGTTTAAAGCTTCATGTAAAGTACTACTTCCGGTTAACCAATTGTAGTCAAAATCTAATCAGTTCATCATATTACAATAGAACTCTTAAATACCAAATATTATATTTTTTACATGTGTCGTATTGGAGTTATCGTGGACGAAAAATCGTCACAGACACACACACACACACACAAAAACACACACACACACACACACACACACACACACACACAGACATACAGACATCACGCTAAAAATAATAAAATCGTATTCTAGGGACCATAATTCGTGCTCATATGTTGATAACCCACACTCGAGAAATCTGACCAAAAACAATACCTCCCTTATCTATATATTGATAGGCGGGAGGTAAAAACATAAAATTCGGGCGCGGAAGTAAATATTTATATGATTCTTTACAAAAATAAAGTCAGATTTTACCTATTTTTGAAATGAATATTTTTGTTAAAACATTCATAAACATGCTTTTGGACCTATACTATGGATAAAATATGATGAAAAATTATAAAATTCGGGCGCGGAAGCAAATATTTATATAATTTTTTACAAAAATAAAGTCAGATTTTATCTATTTTTGATGAATACGTTGTACATTGTAAGCTTCATAGGCTGGATTCTAGAATACCTAACACACTTGAAATAGCAATTTTCTTGTTGTAATGTTTTCTTTTAGCTAAAATTTGATGAAAAATCATAAACTTCGGGCACGGAAGCAAATATTTATATGATTTTTTACAAAAATAAAGTCAGATTTTACCTATTTTTGAAATGGATATTTTTGTTAAAACATTCATATACATGCTTTTCGACCTATACTATGGATAAAATATAATGAAAAATTTTAAAATTCGGGCGAGGAAGCAAATATTTATATAATATTTTACAAAAATAAAGTCAGATTTTACCTATTTTTGATGAATACGTTGTATATTGTAAGCTTCATTGGCTGGATTCTAGAATACCTACCACACTTGAAATAGCAATTTTCTTGTTGCAATGTTTTCTTTTACCTAAATTATGATCAAAAATCATAAAATTCGGGCGCGGAAGCAAATATTTATAGGATTTTTTACAAAAATAAAGTCAGATTTTACCTATTTTTGATGAATACGTTGTATATTTTAAGCTTCATTGGCTGGATTCTAGAATACCTAACACACTTGAAATAGCAATTTTCTTGTTGCAATGTTTTCTTTTATCTAAATTATGATGAAAAATCATAAAATTCGGGCGCGGAAGCAAATATTTATAGGATTTTCTACAAAAATAAAGTCAGATTTTACCTATTCTTGAAATGGATATTTTTGTTAAAACATTCATAAACATGCTTTTAGACCTATACTATGGATAAAATATGATGAAAAATTATAAAATTCGGGCACGGAAGCAAATATTTATATGATTTTTTACAAAAAAAAAGTCAGATTTTACCTATTTTTGATGAATACGTTTTATATTGTAAGCTACATGGGCTGGATTCTAGAATACCTAATACACTTGAAATAACAATTTTCTTGTTGCAATGTTTTCTTTTAGCTAAAATAAAGCTAAAATAAAGTCAGATTTTACATATTCTTGAAATGGATATTTTTGTTAATACATTCATAAACATGCTTTTGGACCTATACTGTGGATAAAATATGATAAAAAATCATAAAATTCGGGCGCGGCAGCAAATATTTATATAATTTTTTACAAAAATAAAGTCAGATTTTACCTATTTTTGATGAATACGTTGTATATTGTAAGCTACATGGGCTGGATTGTAGAATACCTAACACACTTGAAATAGCAATTTTCTTGTTGTAATGTTTTCTTTTAGCTAAAATATGATGAAAAATCATAAAATTCGGGCCCGGAAGCAAATATTTATATGATTTTTTACAAAAATAAAGTCAGATTTTACCTATTTTTGAAATGGATATTTTTGTTAAAACATTCACATACATGCTTTTCGACCTATACTATGGAAAATATGATGAAAAATTATAAAATTCGGGCGCGGAAGCAAATATTTATATAATTTTTTACAAAAATAAAGTCAGATTTTATCTATTTTTGATGAATACGTTGTACATTGTAAGCTTCATAGGCTGGATTCTAGAATACCTAACACACTTGAAATAGCAATTTTCTTGTTGTAATGTTTTCTTTTAGCTAAAATATGATGAAAAATCATAAAATTCGGGCACGGAAGCAAATATTTATATGATTTTTTACAAAAATAAAGTCAGATTTTACCTATTTTTGTAATAAATATTTTTGTTAAAACATTCATATACATGCTTTTCGACCTATACTACGGATAAAATATGATGAAAAATTTTAAAATTCGGGCGCGGAAGCAAATATTTATATAATATTTTACAAAAATAAAGTCAGATTTTACCTATTTTTGATGAATACGTTGTATATTGTAAGCTTCATTGGCTGGATTCTAGAATACCTACCACACTTAAAATAGCAATTTTCTTGTTGCAATGTTTTCTTTTACATAAATTATGATGAAAAATCATAAAATTCGGGCGCGGAAGCAAATATTTATATGATTTTTTACAAAAATAAAGTCAGATTTTACCTATTCTTGAAATGGATATTTTTGTTAAAACATTTATAAACATGCTTTTGGACCTATACTGTGGATAAAATATGATGAAAAAATATAAAATTCGGGCGCGGAAGCAAATATTTATATAAGTTTATAAAAAAAAAGTCAGATTTTACCTATTTTTGATGAATACGTTGTATATTGTAAGCTACATGGGCTGGAATCTAGAATACCTAATACACTTGAAATAGGAATTTTCTTGTTGCAATGTGTTACATTACTTTTTTTGACTGTCGTTCCGTTCCGTTCTTTCTCCTTCTTTAATCTTTATTTCCTCCTGTTTACCGTTTTATTCATTTAGCGCTATTCTTTCTAAACTCTTCACGGCAATATTGTTATTATTTTTGTAGCTTAATATTGTTTAAGTTTAGCTGCAAGTTGTATCATATGAAGTGCATTGTTGGAGACAATTTAATATCATACCTATTTGTTTAAATATTTGTTGTTGTAGTATATGTAGTTTATTCCACAAATAAATTGTCATGTGTTTCTTTATTGTTTGCAATGTTTTGACAACTTGGAGCGTGCGTGATTAACCTTCAGCTTCAGATGCCCGCACATTAAAGTAATATTTACACTAGGCACTAGTTTCACTTAATAAAAATTTAAATAAATATTATCAAAGTTTCTTTTCAATTTCTTTATTTATTTATAATGACATTAGGGCAGAATATTTTGTTTATAATATATTTGGAAATTGTTTTATCCTTCTACTTATCTTAATAATTATCTTAAATTTAAAATATACTGTCGTGAATGGGTCTTTTGTTCTTAACTTTCTTCTTCATATCCAATTTCTCTCTTACTCTCTTTGTTTTTATTTACTTTCTTTCTTCTTCCGCTGTGAACCTTTTGAGTTTTGACAAAAAAAAGATTCAGATTTCCTGAAAAAAAGAGGTGGTAGCTTGGTCGTGCAGTGCGACAGTTGTTCGTCGGCGTGCTCTTTATATTTTCGCTGCACGTGGAAGTTAATAATTGTTCCGAGTGCGATATTTTAACCTAGAGTGGTTTCGCTTTACGCGGATTAGTTCGTGCCGGAATTTTTGTGGACTCGTTATCCTGGTGTGGTGTCCTGCGTAAAGCACGTGCTGCGTGGCAGGACGACCCGAGTTTTGGAAGCAGTCCGGCCCTTCGGGGGATACGTATTATTACTTTCCACGTCATCTTTCGTGGACATCTTCAACTGGTGTGTAGCCGTTCGCCACCGTCCGTATTCCAGACATTCAGCTGCTGCCCTGTTCCCGCCGTTCCTGTACCGAACCGACCGCCACTTGGAACCGGATAAGTTTTTTTTTTACAGACTTTTTATATACATATATTTATATATATATTTCATTGTTGTCTCCTGAAAGCAACCATCTATTTCGTTTCTATTCTCTTCTTGAGAGCATTGTCTATGGTTTATTTATTTAGCAAATTTAGATCGTCGTTGTTAGACTTATTGTAATTAGATAGTTTATCTACATTTTTATATACTTATATTCTCTTGCCGTTCGCGGATTGTTCGTCACCCGGTTTCAACTGGCTGTGAATTGTATTGCCTGCGTCGTATGGTTGGCCAACAATAGACGTATAGATGTCTATCGGGCTACGGGCTTTTCGCGCCGTCAAATTGAATTTATTTAGTTTTGGAGATATATATACATTTTTGATTATATCTAAATTTCTAGTATTTTATATTAAAATTTTCTTAATGTTATTAAACGTATATTTATAATTAATTCTTAGAAGCCTTGAGTTTTATTTAGGAGAAAACCCTTATTTTTTTTACGTTTTCAGGAAGCAACGAAATTACGGTAGGTAACGATATCTTAATATTAAGGATTGAACCTTTTCGTAATTTTACGGTCAAAAATTAAGTGGCGTCCTTGCAACCCCTTTTTGGGGGTTGTTCATATTAATTCTAACCCATCCCTTCTCCACTGTTAAAAGCTGGCGGCCGCACACCAAACCAACTAGGGTGCGTTTACTTACCATTGCGTCATCGCCTATCTCGCGTGGCACGCATTTTACGTAACAGAATTTGGCGCCCAACGTGGGGCCCATTGCAAAGAAAAAGAGTTTTCTTAACTTCATTGTTGTGTTCTTTTTGCTCATTGTTACTACCATTGTTTTGTGCATTGTCGTGGACATTATTGCGGACATTGAGGTGGACGTTCTTTTTTTAATTGACGCCATTGTTACGATTATTGTTGGTCTTATTAACGCCAAGTCATTAAGCCGTCAAGCAGTCAGTCGGTTAATAGGTATTTTTTTTTATGGTTGGAAATTCTTGATCAAATTACTCCTTTCGTTTGTTGTTTTATTTTTGTATTTCTGGTACAAAAAAAAACACACACATTTTGCTCTCGTATTCTATCACATTATAGCCGGTAAAATGGAAACTATTAAATTAAATAGGAACGAGTTGCAATATGAACTGCAAGTCCGTGGTATCGAAAATACTGAGAATTTAAGCGTACACTCAATGCGACGTGAACTATCTAAAAGAATAAAGTCAGAAGAAATTGGGGAGCTTGTAAATTACTCGGCAACACCATTGGATCCGTCTAAGGAAGTAGACATTTGTACAGAAAAAGTGGTAAGTTTACAAAACCTTATTGATAATTTTGAAGGCACGAGTTCGAGTTATTACTACTTAAAATATTGTACAAAAATACAACACATTATCGGCAGACTAGCAAGAATTTCCACAGAAGATGATGATTTAAAAGAATCAATAAAACAATTGCAGAAACAAATAAGAGACGAGGAAGAGAAATTAATAGATATAGTCGAGGTTAACGAAGAGAAAAAGAAAATGATCGAGATCAAAGAAGATAAGCATAAAGGAATGGTAAACCCTGAAAAAGAAGAGACGAAAGTGACCACTACGTACAGGAAACAAATACCAGTGGCGCGCTGGGATCTGAAATTTGATGGAAATGTTCAGAATGTGAGTGTGAACGCCTTCTTAGAAAGAGTAGAGGAGTATAGAATATCACGAAATGTAACGCTGGAAGAATTATTTAATTCTGTGATAGAACTTCTAAAAGGAAACGCACTGACATGGTACCGCTCAATAAAGTCAAAGATCACTAATTGGGACGAGTTTATTAATGAACTGAAGGCCGAATATGAACCCTTCGATTACGACCTAGTACTATGGGATGAGATTAGAGCCAGGACATAGGGAAATGAGGAACCTGTCGGTACATATATGGCTGCCATGATAAATCTGTTCAACAGATTGCCGAAAAAACCAACCGAAGAAGAAAAGTTACAAGTTCTGAGGCGAAACATTTTACCATATTACATACAAGCTATGGGACTTACAAACATTGACTCCGTGGAACAATTATTGAAAGTTTGTAAACAACTAGAGGTCAACAGACAGATGGCACAACGATTCCAACCCCCTCCTACAAACCGAAAACATCTTCTGGAGCCTGATTTGGCTTATAAGGGTCCTTCGCGAACCGCAAATGTTAATTTTACAGATGTTCCGGAGCCAAGACAGGGCAGATTCGCAATTAAATGTTGGAAGTGTCAGCAAACTGGTCACATAGCACGAAATTGTAAACCACCAAAAAGGGAACATAGTTATGAACCTGGTAATAATGTAGAAAAGAGAAAGGACGAATCTAAACCACCCAAATGGGGAAATGCGACCGGAGGACATTAAATGGTCGACCTATGTCTTCCGAACCACTCGTGTCGGCCAAACAGCTTGAATTGGAAAGGAATATGGCCGTTATAAATTTCATTATTTCGCATGTGGGGCAAGATCAGCGTCCATATTTGCAAGTTTCTATCTTTGGGGTAAAATTTTTAGGCTTATTGGATTCTGGAGCCAGTAGGTCGATTATTGGTAAAGGAGGATGGGAACGGCTGCAGGGAATGGATGCTGTTTTAGATAAAACTTATGCACCAAAATGTAAAATTGCGGACGGGCAACAGTGTGAAAGTTTAGGTTCGATTACACTGCCAGTAGTTCTTATGGATAGAATTAAATTAATTTCTTTCTTGGTTGTACCCGATGTAATCTGTGACGTCATTTTAGGAATGGATTTCTGGTGCCTAATGGGTATTGTACCAGATCTTAAAAGAGACGTATGGAAATTCTCTGCTACGGCTTCAGTAGAAACAGAAACCGGGCCAATTTCCGTTTTGACACCAGATGAGGAGAGAACTCTTACGCAGTTGGTAGATGAACACTGGAAACGCATTGAAAACGCCGTAGGGTACACTACACTTGTTCAGCATAAGATCGTGACAGACTCAGAGCCTATTAAACAAAGGTATTACCCGGTATCTCCGATAATGTTGAAACATATTGACGAAGAATTGGATAAAATGCTGTCAGAAGGTATCATTGAACCATCGAATAGCCCTTGGTCATCGCCAATACTTCTTGTGCCCAAAAAAGACGGCGGATATAGATTTTGCGTAGACTACCGTAAATTAAACAAGGTTACTAGAAAAGATGCATATCCAATTCCCTATGTATCTAGTATTTTGGATCGTTTGCGGGGAGCACGATATCTGAGTTCTCTAGACATTAAATCAGCCTATTGGCAGATTTTAATGAGCCCTTCTAGCAAGGAATTTACTGCTTTCACAATGCCAGGTAGAGGTTTGTATCATTTTAACCGTATGCCGTATGGCTTAACTAACGCACCTGCAACGTGGCAACGTTTGATAGAATCAGTTCTTGGTCCCGATCTCGAGCCATTTGTTTTCGTTTACTTAGACGATATTGTTATCATATCGGAAGATTTCTAGCAACACTTACGTATCTTAGGGATGGTATTAGAGCGAATTTTAGCTGCTGGTTTAATGCTAAACAAAGAGAAATGCCATTTTTGTAGGCCTGAACTGCATTATTTAGGCTATATCGTAGATAAACATGGACTTAGCGTAGACCCAGAGAAAGTTAATGCCATTTTAAATATCCGAACACCTACGTGCGTATCAGATTTACGAAGCTTTTTAGGGATGGCATCGTGGTATAGGAGATTCATCCAAAACTTTTCTGATATCACTTCGCCTCTCACCGATTTACTCAAGAAAAATCGCAAATGGGTATGGACGGTCGCTTGCCAGGATGCTTTTCATGAACTAAAAGAGTGTTTAATTAAAGCGCCTGTACTATCTTGTCCCGACTTCACCAAACCATTAACAGTTCAGACGGATGCAAGTAATTTTGGCCTTGGAGCTGTACTGACGCAAACACTAGATGAGGAAGAACATGTGATTTGCTTCTTAAGTAGGTCGTTGAATAAGAGTGAGAGAAATTATTCAACCACAGAAAGAGAATGCTTGGCCGTTGTTTGGGCTTTAGGTAAGCTTCGCCCTTATCTCGAGGGGTCCCATTTTAAAGTAATAACGGATCACTACTCTTTAGTATGGTTAAATAATTTGAAAGATCCATCTGGGAGACTCTGTCGTTGGAGCGTAAAATTGCAGCAATTCGACTTTGACATTATACACCGGAAAGGAAAAGAACACGTTGTACCAGATTGTTTATCAAGATCAGTACCCCGTATAGATATTTGTCCAGTAACTCAAGAATTACCAAGCACAGATCCATGGTACAATGAGCTAAAGCGCAAAGTAGAGAATTATTCTCGGAAATACCCTTCTTGGAGAATAAAAGATAGTATTTTATATAAGTATGTGCGTTCTAAGAAGCATGATTTTCAGGACGAGGACAATGTATGGAAGCAAGTAGTTCCGAAAGAGAAAAGGAAGGAAATATTGGAACTTGTACATGTCCCGCCAACTTCCGGACACCCCGGAATTTTCAAAACTTATAAGAAGCTTCAACAAAACTACTTTTGGCCTAAAATGAAAACGGATGTGGTGAGATATGTAAATAAATGTGTTGTTTGCACAAAACATAAAGTTGAGCAAAAAGGTCCTGTTGGTCTAATGGACTCTCGCCCGCGAGTGTATAAACCTTTCCAACTAGTTAGTACAGATATCATTGGTCCTCTACCGCGATCAACGAAAGGATTTCGCTTCATACTCGTCGTATGTGACTATTTCAGCAAATTCACACTTACTCTTCCATTGCGCAATGCTACAGCTCAAAAGGTAACCCAGTATATCGAAAATGAAGTGTTTCTATTATTTGGCGTACCTCAGTATTTGATTTGCGATAACGGAGTACAATTCCGTAGTAATGAGTTTCGTAATGCTTGTTCGAAATATGATGTTAAAATACTTTTCAATGCTCTATATCATCCCCAAAACAACCCTACCGAGAGGGTAAATAGAGTTGTTAAAACTATGTTGGCATCTTATGTAGACGATAACCAACAACGGTGGGATCAGTATTTACCACAGGTGAGCTGTGCAATTAGAACTTTGGTCCACGAGACTACGGGATTCACTCCCTATTTCGTTAATTTTGGAAGGGAACAAGTGTTATCAGGAAAAGGATATGGAAGCGAAGCTTTTGATCGAGATGGCAATGTTGAATTTGACCGCATCTCATTAGGAAACTTAAGGCCAGGTAAATTAGAGAAGATACACGTGGAAGTGCGTAAAAGGTTGGATCAAGCGCAGAAACAAGCTCGCTTGAGATATAATCTGAGGAGAAGATCGGTAGAATACAAAGTTGGACAACTAGTGTGGAGAAGAAACTTTAAATTGTCTAATGCTGCTGAAAATTTTGCTAGTAAATTGTCGGCAAAATTTGTAGGTCCATTTCTAATTTGTAGGAAATTATCAAGTACTACGTACGAATTAGAAGATAAAGACCATAAGCCGCGAGGGACATGGCATGTAAAAGATTTAAAATCGGGACCACAGGACGGTGAGGACAACTGACGCCATGTGTAGTTGTAACTTCTTCCTTGTTATATTATTCGTTGGGGATTGTGAGTAAAAATTTAGAAATTTTTCCTTAAGGAAGGAAGGGTGAGATTTGTTACATTACTTTTTTTGACTGTCGTTCCGTTCCGTTCTTTCTCCTTCTTTAATCTTTATTTCCTCCTGTTTACCGTTTTATTCATTTAGCGCTATTCTTCCTAAACTCTTCACGGCAATATTGTTATTATTTTTGTAGGTTAATATTGTTCAAGTTTAGCTGCAAGTTGTATCATATGAAGTGCATTGTTGGAGGCAATTTAATATCATACCTATTTGTTTAAATATTTGTTGTTGTAGTATATGTAGTTTATTCCACAAATAAATTGTCATGTGTTTCTTTATTGTTTGCAATGTTTTGACAACTTGGAGCGTGCGTGATTAACCTTCAGCTTCAGATGCCCGCACATTAAAGTAATATTTACACTAGGCACTAGTTTCACTTAATAAAAATTTAAATAAATATTATCAAAGTTTCTTTTCAATTTCTTTATTTATTTATAATGACATTAGGGCAGAACATTTTGTTTATAATATATTTGGAAATTGTTTTATCCTTCTACTTATCTTAATAATTATCTTAAACTTAAAATATACTGTCGTGAATGGGTCTTTTGTTCTTAACTTTCTTCTTCATATCCAATTTCTCTCTTACTCTCTTTGTTTTTATTTACTTTCTTTCTTCTTCCGCTGTGAACCTTTTGAGTTTTGATAAAAAAAGATTCAGATTTCCTGAAAAAAGAGGTGGTAGCTTGGTCGTGCAGTGCGACAGTTGTTCGTCGGCGTGCTCTTTATATTTTCGCTGCACGTGGAAGTTAATAATTGTTCCGAGTGCGATATTTTAACCTAGAGTGGTTTCGCTTTACGCGGATTAGTTCGTGCCGGAATTTTTGTGGACTCGTTATCCTGGTGTGGTGTCCTGCGTAAAGCACGTGCTGCGTGGCAGGACGACCCGAGTTTTGGAAGCAGTCCGGCCCTTCGGGGGATACGTATTATTACTTTCCACGTCATCTTTCGTGGACATCTTCAACTGGTGTGTAGCCGTTCGCCACCGTCCGTATTCCAGACATTCAGCTGCTGCCCTGTTCCCGCCGTTCCTGTACCGAACCGACCGCCACTTGGAACCGGATAAGTTTTTTTTTTACAGACTTTTTATATACATATATTTATATATATTTCATTGTTGTCTCCTGAAAGCAACCATCTATTTCGTTTCTATTCTCTTCTTGAGAGCATTGTCTATGGTTTATTTATTTAGCAAATTTAGATCGTCGTTGTTAGACTTATTGTAATTAGATAGTTTATCTACATTTTTATATACTTATATTCTCTTACCGTTCGCGGATTGTTCGTCACCCGGTTTCAACTGGCTGTGAATTGTATTGCCTGCGTCGTATGGTTGGCCAACAATAGACGTATAGATGTCTATCGGGCTACGGGCTTTTCGCGCCGTCAAATTGAATTTATTTAGTTTTGGAGATATATATACATTTTTGATTATATCTAAATTTCTAGTATTTTATATTAAAATTTTCTTAATGTTATTAAACGTATATTTATAATTAATTCTTAGAAGCCTTGAGTTTTATTTAGGAGAAAACCCTTATTTTTTTTACGTTTTCAGGAAGCAACGAAATTACGGGAGGTAACGATATCTTAATATTAAGGATTGAACCTTTTCGTAATTTTACGGTCAAAAATTACGTGGCGTCCTTGCAACCCCTTTTTGGGGGTTGTTCATATTAATTCTAACCCATCCCTTCTCCACTGTTAAAAGCTGGCGGCCGCACACCAAACCAACTAGGGTGCGTTTACTTACCATTGCGTCATCGCCTATCTCGCGTGGCACGCATTTTACGTAACAAATGTTTTCTTTTAGCTAAAATATGACGAAAAATCATAAATTTCAGGCGCGGAAGCAAATATTTATATGATTTTTTACAAAAATAAAGTCAGATTTTACATATTCTTGAAATGGATATTTTTGTTAACACATTCATAAACATGCTTTTGTACCTATACTGTGGATAAAATATGATGAAATATTATAAAATTCGGGCGCGGAAGCAAATATTTATATGATTTTTTACAAAAAAAAGTAAGATTTTACCTATTTTTTATGAATACGTTGTATATTGTAAGCTACATGGGCTGCATTCTAGAATACCTAACACACTTGAAATAGCAATTTTCTTTTTGCAATGTTTTCTTTTAGCTAAAATATGATGAAAAATCATAAAAATCGGGCGCGGAAGCAAATATTTATAGGATTTTTTACAAAAATAAAGTCAGATTTTACCTATTTTTGATGAATACGTTGTATATTTTAAGCTTCATTGGCTGGATTCTAGAATACCTAACACACTTGAAATAGCAATTTTCTTGTTGTAATGTTTTCTTTTAGCTAAAATATGATGAAAAATCATAAAATTCGGTCGCGAAAGCAAATATTTATATGATTTTTTACAAAAAAAGGCAGATTATACCTATTTTTGATGAATACGTTGTATATTGTAAGCTTCATGGGCTGGATTGTAGAATACCTAACAAACTTTAAATAGCAATTTTCTTGTTGCAATGTTTTCTTTTATCTAAATTATGATGAAAAATAATAAAATTCGAGCGCGGAAGCAAATATTTATATGATTTTTTACAAAAATAATGTCAGATTTTACCTATTCTTAAAATGGATATTTTTGTTAAAACATTCATAAACATGCTTTTGGACCTATACTATGGATAAAATATAATGAAAAATTATAAAATTCGGGCGCGGAAGCAAATATTTATATAATTTTTTACAAAAATAAAGTCAGATTTTACCTATTTTTGATGAATACGTTGTATATTGTAAGCTTCATAGGCTGGATTCTAGAATACCTAACACACTTGAAATAGCAATTTTCTTGTTGTAATGTTTTCTTTTAGCTAAAATATGATGAAAAATCATAAAAATCGGGCGCGGAAGCAAATATTTATAGGATTTTTTACAAAAATAAAGTCAGATTTTACCTATTTTTGATGAATACGTTGTATATTGTAAGCTTCATAGGCTGGATTCTAGAATACCTAACACACTTGAAATAGCAATTTTCTTGTTGTAATGTTTTCTTTTAGCTAAAATATGATGAAAAATCATAAAAATCGGGCGCGGAAGCAAATATTTATATGATTTCTTACAAAAAAAGGCAGATTAAACCTATTTTTGATGAATACGTTGTATATTTTAAGCTTCATAGGCTGGATTCTAGAATACCTAACACACTTGAAATAGCAATTTTCTTGTTGTAATGTTTTCTTTTAGCTAAAATATGAAGAAAAATCATAAAATTCGGGCACGGAAGCAAATATTTATATGATTTTCTGCAAAAATAAAGTCAGATTTTACCAATTCTTAAAATGGATATTTTTGTTAATACATTCATAAACATGCTTTTGGACCTATACTGTAGATAAAATATGATGAAAAATTATAAAAATTCGGTCGCAAAAGCAAATATTTATATGATTTTTTACAAAAAAAAAGGCAGTTTTTACCTATTTTTTATGAATACGTTGTATATTGTAAGCTACATAGGCTGGATTGTAGAAAACCTAACACACTTTAAATAGCAATTTTCTTGTTGCAATGTTTTCTTTTATCTAAAATATGATGAAAAATCATAAAATTCGGGCGCGGAAGCAAATATTTATATGATTTTTTACAAAAATAAAGGCAGATTTTACCTATTCTTGAAATGGATATTTTTGTTAAAACATTTATAAAAATGCTTTTGGACCTATACTGTGGATAAAATATGATGAAAAATTATAAAATTCGGGCGCGGAAGCAAATATTTATATGATTTTTTACAAAAAAAAGTCAGATTTTACCTATTTTTGATGAATACGTTGTATATTGTAAGCTACATGGGCTAGATTCTAGAATACCTAATACACTTGAAAAAGCAATTTTCTTGTTGCAATGTTTTCTTTTAGCTAAAATATTATGAAAAATCATAAATTTCAGGCGCGGAAGCAAATATTTATATGATTTTTTACAAAAATAAAGTCAGATTTTACATATTCTTGAAATGGATATTTTTGTTAATACATTCATATACATGCTTTTGTCCTATACTGTGGATAAAATATGATGAAATATTATAAAATTCGGGCGCGGAAGCAAATATTTATGAGATTTTTTACAAAAAAAAGTAAGATTTTACCTATTTTTTATGAATACGTTGTATATTTTAAGCTTCATTGGCTGGATTCTAGAATACCTAACACACTTGAAATAGCAATTTTCTTGTTGTAATGTTTTCTTTTAGCTAAAATATGATGAAAAATCATATAATTCGGGCGCGGAAGCAAATATTTAATGATTTTTTACAAAAATAAAGTCAGATTTTACCAATTCTTGAAATGGATATTTTTGTTAAAACATTCATAAACATGCTTTTGGACCTATACTATGGATAAAATATAATGAAAAATTATAAAATTCGGGCGCGGTAGCAAATATTTATATATTTTTTACAAAAATAAAGTCAGATTTTACCTATTTTTGATGAATACGTTGTATATTGTAAGCTATATGGGCTGCATTCTAGAATACCTAACAAACTTGAAATATCAATTTTCTTTTTGCAATGTTTTCTTTTAGTTAAAATATGATGAAAAATCATAAAAATCGGGAGCGGGAGCAAATATTTATAGGATTTTTTACAAAAATAAAGTCAGATTTTACCTATTTTTGATGAATACGTTGTATATTTTAAGCTTCATTGGCTGGATTCTAGAATACCTAACACACTTGATATAGCAATTTTCTTGTTGTAATGTTTTCTTTTAGCTAAAATATGATGAAAAATCATAAAATTCGGCCGCGGAAGCAAATATTTATATGATTTTTTACAAAAATAAAGTCAGATTTTACCTATTTTTGATGAATACGTTGTATATTTTAAGCTTCATTGGCTGGATTATAGAATACCTAACACACTTGAAATAGCAATTTTCTTGTTGTAATGTTTTCTTTTAGCTAAAATATGATGAAAAATCATAAAATTCGGCCGCGGAAGCAAATATTTATATAATTTTTTACAAAAATAATGTCAGATTTTACCTATTTTTGATGAATACGTTAAATATTGTAAGCTTCATAGGCTGGATTCTAGAATACCTAACACACTTGAAATAGCAATTTTCTTGTTGTAATGTTTTCTTTTAGCTAAAATATGATGAAAAATCATAAAATTCGGGCACGGAAGCAAATATTTATATAATTTTCCACAAAAATAAAGTCAGATTTTACCAATTCTTAAAATGGATATTTTTGTTAATACATTCATAAACATGCTTTTGGACCTATACTGTAGATAAAATATGATGAAAAATTATAAAAATTCGGTCGCAAAAGCAAATATTTATATGATTTTTTACAAAAAAAAGGCAGATTTTACCTATTTTTGATGAATACGTTGTATATTGTAAGCTACATAGGCTGGATTGTAGAATACCTAACACGCTTTAAAAAGCAATTTTCTTGTTGCAATGTTTTCTTTTATCTAAAATATGATGAAAAATCATAAAATTCGGGCGCGGAAGCAAATATTTATATGATTTTTTACAAAAATAAAGGCAGATTTTACCTATTCTTGAAATGGATAATTTTGTTAAAACATTTATAAAAATGCTTTTGGACCTATACTGTGGATAAAATATGATGAAAAATTATAAAATTCGGGCGCGGAAGCAAATATTTATATGATTTTTTACAAAAAAAAAGTCAGATTTTACCTATTTTTGATGAATACGTTGTATATTGTAAGCTAGATGGGCTGGATTCTAGAATACCTAATACACTTGAAAAAGCAATTTTCTTGTTGCAATGTTTTCTTTTAGCTAAAATATGATGAAAAATCATAAATTTCAGGCGCGGAAGCAAATATTTATATGATTTTTTACAAAAATAAAGTCAGATTTTACATATTCTTGAAATGGATATTTTTGTTAATACATTCATAAACATGCTTTTGGTCCTATACTGTGGATAAAATATGATGAAATATTATAAAATTCGGGCGCGGAAGCAAATATTTATGAGATTTTTTACAAAAAAAAGTAAGATTTTACCTATTTTTTATGAATACGTTGTATATTTTAAGCTTCATTGGCTGGATTCTAGAATACCTAACACACTTGAAATAGCAATTTTCTTTTTGCAATGTTTTCTTTTAGCTAAAATATGATGAAAAATCATAAAAATCGGGCGCGGAAGCAAATATTTATATGATTTTCTACAAAAATAAAGTCAGATTTTACCAATTCTTAAAATGGATATTTTTGTTAATACATTCATAAACATGCTTTTGGACCTATACTGTAGATAAAATATGATGAAAAATTATAAAAATTCGGTCGCGAAAGCAAATATTTATATGATTTTTTACAAAAAAAAGGCAGATTTTACCTATTTTTGATGAATACGTTGTATATTGTAAGCTACATAGGCTGGATTGTAGAATACCTAAAACACTTTAAATAGCAATTTTCTTGATGCAATGTTTTCTTTTATCTAAAGAATGATGAAAAATCATAAAATTCGGGCGCGGAAGCAAATATTTATATGATTTTTTACAAAAAAAGGTCAGATTTTACCTATTTTTGATGAATACGTTGTATATTGTAAGCTACATGGGCTGGATTCTAGAATACCTAATACACTTGAAAAAGCAATTTTCTTGTTGCAATGTTTTCTGTTAGCTAAAATATGATAAAAAATCATAAATTTCAGGCGCGGAAGCAAATATTTATATGATTTTTTACAAAAATAAAGTCAGATTTTACATATTTTTGAAATGGATATTTTTGTTAATACATTCATAAACATGCTTTTGGTCCTATACTGTGGATAAAATATGATGAAATATTATAAAATTCGGGCGCGGAAGCAAATATTTATGAGATTTTTTACAAAAAAAAGTAAGATTTTACCTATTTTTTATGAATACGTTGTATATTTTAAGCTTCATTGGCTGGATTCTAGAATACCTAACACACTTGAAATAGCAATTTTCTTTTTGCAATGTTTTCTTTTAGCTAAAATATGATGAAAAATCATAAAAATCGGGCGCGGAAGCAAATATTTATATGATTTTCTACAAAAATAAAGTCAGATTTTACCAATTCTTAAAATGGATATTTTTGTTAATACATTCATAAACATGCTTTTGGACCTATACTGTAGATAAAATATGATGAAAAATTATAAAAATTCGGTCGCGAAAGCAAATATTTATATGATTTTTTACAAAAAAAAGGCAGATTTTACCTATTCTTGAAATGGATATTTTTGTTAAAACATTTATAAAAATGCTTTTGGACCTATACTGTGGATAAAATATAATGAAAAATTATAAAATTCGGGCGCGGAAGCAAATATTTATATGATTTTTTACAAAAAAAAGTCAGATTTTACCTATTTTTGATGAATACGTTGTATATTGTAAGCTACATGAGCTGGATTCTAGAATACCTAATACACTTGAAAAAGCAATTTTCTTGTTGCAATGTTTTCTTTTAGCTGAAATATGATGAAAAATCATAAATTTCAGGCGCGGAAGCAAATATTTATATGATTTTTTCCAAAAATAAAATCAGATTTTACATATTCTTGAATTGGATATTTTTGTTAATACATTCATAAACATGCTTTTGGTCCTATACTGTGGATAAAATATGATGAAATATTATAAAATTCGGGCGCGGAAGCAAATATTTATATGATTTTTTACAAAAAAAGTAAGATTTTACCTATTTTTGATGAATACGTTGTATATTGTAAGCTACATGGGCTGCATTCTAGAATACCTAACACACTTGAAATATCAATTTTCTTTTCGCAATGTTTTCTTTTAGCTAAAATATGATGAAAAATCATAAAAATCGGGCGCGGAAGCAAATATTTATAGGATTTTTTACAAAAATAAAGTCAGATTTTACCTATTTTTGATGAATACGTTGTATATTGTAAGCTTCATGGGCTGGATTGTAGAATACCTAACACACTTTAAATAGCAAATTTCTTGTTGCAATGTTTTCTTTTATCTAAATTATGATGAAAAATAATAAAATTCGGGCGCGAAAGCAAATATTTATATGATTTTTTACAAAAATAATGTCAGATTTTACCTATTCTTCAAATGGATATTTTTGTTAAAACATTCATAAACATGCTTTTGGACCTATACTATGGATAAAATATAATAAAAAATTATAAAATTCGGGCGCGGAAGCAAATATTTATATGATTTTTTACAAAAAAAAAGTCAGATTTTACCTATTTTTGATGAATACGTTGTATATTGTAAGCTACATGAGCTGGATTCTAGAATACCTAATACACTTGAAAAAGCAATTTTCTTGTTGCAATGTTTTCTTTTAGCTGAAATATGATGAAAAATCATAAATTTCAGGCGCGGAAGCAAATATTTATATGATTTTTTACAAAAATAAAGTCAGATTTTACATATTCTTGAAATGGATATTTTTGTTAATACACTCATAAACATGCTTTTGGTCCTATACTGTGGATAAAATATGATGAAATATTATAAAATTCGGGCGCGGAAGCAAATATTTATATGATTTTTTACAAAAAAAGTAAGATTTTACCTATTTTTTATGAATACGTTGTATATTGTAAGCTACATGGGCTGCATTCTAGAATACCTAACACACTTGAAATAGCAATTTTCTTTTTGCAATGTTTTCTTTTAGCTAAAATATGATGAAAAATCATAAAAATCGGGCGCGGAAGCAAATATTTATAGGATTTTTTACAAAAATAAAGTCAGATTTTACCTATTTTTGATGAATACGTTGTATATTTTAAGCTTCATTGGCTGGATTCTAGAATACCTAACACACTTGAAATAGCAATTTTCTTGTTGTAATGTTTTCTTTTAGCTAAAATATGATAAAAAATCATATAATTCGGGCGCGGAAGCATATATTTAGATGATTTTTTACAAAAATAAAGTCAGATTTTACCAATTCTTGAAATGGATATTTATGTTAAAACATTCATAAACATGCTTTTGAACCTATACTGTGGATAAAATATGATGAAAAATTATAAAATTCGGTCGCGAAAGCAAATATTTATATGATTTCTTACAAAAAAAGGCAGATTATACCTATTTTTGATGAATACGTTGTATATTGTAAGGTTCATGGGCTGGGTTGTAGAATACCTAACACGCTTTAAATAGCAATTTTCTTGTTGCAATGTTTTCTTTTATCTAAATTATGATGAAAAATCATAAAAATCGGGCGCGGAAGCAAATAATTATATGATTTTTTACAAAAATAATGTCAGATTTTACCTATTCTTGAAATGGATATTTTTGTTAAAACATTCATAAACATGCTTTTGGACCTATACTATGGATAAAATATAATGAAAGATTATAAAATTCGGGCGCGGAAGCAAATATTTATATAATTTTTTACAAAAATAAAGTCAGATTTTACCTATTTTTGATGAATACGTTGTATATTGTAAGCTACATGGGCTGCATTCTAGAATACCTAACACACTTGAAATAGCAATTTTCTTTTTGCAATGTTTTCTTTTAGCTAAAATATGATGAAAAATTATAAAATTCGGTCGCGGAAGCAAATATTTATATGATTTTTTACAAAAAAAGGCAGATTATACCTATTTTTGATGAATACGTTGTATATTTTAAGCTTCATTGGCTGGATTCTAGATTACCTAACACACTTGAAATAGCAATTTTCTTGTTGTAATGTTTTCTTTTATCTAAAGTATGATGAAAAATCATAAAATTCGAGCGCGGAAGCAAATATTTATATGATTTTTTACAAAAATAATGTCAGATTTTACCTATTCTTGAAATGGATATTTTTGTTAAAACATTCATAAACATGCTTTTGGACCTATACTATGGATAAAATATAATGAAAAATTATAAAATTGGGCGCGGAAGCAAATATTTATATAATTTTTTACAAAAATAAAGTCAGATTTTACCTATTTTTGATGAATACGTTAAATATTGTAAGCTTCATAGGCTGGATTCTAGAATACCTAACACACTTGAAATAGCAATTTTCTTGTTGTAATGTTTTCTTTTAGCTAAAATATGATGAAAAATCATAAAATTCGGGCACGGAAGCAAATATTTATATGATTTTCTACAAAAATAAAGTCAGATTTTACCAATTCTTAAAATGGATATTTTTGTTAATACATTCATAAACATGCTTTTGGACCTATACTGTAGATAAAATATGATGAAAAATTATAAAAATTCGGTCGCAAAAGCAAATATTTATATGATATTTTACAAAAAAAAGGCAGATTTTACCTATTTTTGATGAATACGTTGTATATTGTAAGCTACATAGGCTGGATTGTAGAATACCTAACACGCTTTAAAAAGCAATTTTCTTGTTGCAATGTTTTCTTTTATCTAAAATATGATGAAAAATCATAAAATTCGGGCGCGGAAGCAAATATTTATATGATTTTTTACAAAAATAAAGGCAGATTTTACCTATTCTTGAAATGGATAATTTTGTTAAAACATTTATAAAAATGCTTTTGGACCTATACTGTGGATAAAATATGATGAAAAATTATAAAATTCGGGCGCGGAAGCAAATATTTATATGATTTTTTACAAAAAAAAAAGTCAGATTTTACCTATTTTTGATGAATACGTTGTATATTGTAAGCTACATGGGCTGGATTCTAGAATACCTAATACACTTGAAAAAGCAATTTTCTTGTTGCAATGTTTTCTTTTAGCTAAAATATGATGAAAAATCATAAATTTCAGGCGCGGAAGCAAATATTTATATGATTTTTTACAAAAATAAAGTCAGATTTTACATATTCTTGAAATGGATATTTTTGTTAATACATTCATAAACATGCTTTTGGTCCTATACTGTGGATAAAATATGATGAAATATTATAAAATTCGGGCGCGGAAGCAAATATTTATGAGATTTTTTACAAAAAAAAGTAAGATTTTACCTATTTTTTATGAATACGTTGTATATTTTAAGCTTCATTGGCTGGATTCTAGAATACCTAACACACTTGAAATAGCAATTTTCTTTTTGCAATGTTTTCTTTTAGCTAAAATATGATGAAAAATCATAAAAATCGGGCGCGGAAGCAAATATTTATATGATTTTCTACAAAAATAAAGTCAGATTTTACCAATTCTTAAAATGGATATTTTTGTTAATACATTCATAAACATGCTTTTGGACCTATACTGTAGATAAAATATGATGAAAAATTATAAAAATTCGGTCGCGAAAGCAAATATTTATATGATTTTTTACAAAAAAAGGCAGATTTTACCTATTTTTGATGAATAAGTTGTATATTGTAAGCTACATAGGCTGGATTGTAGAATACCTAACACACTTTAAATAGCAATTTTCTTGTTGCAATGTTTTCTTTTATCTAAAGAATGATGAAAAATCATAAAATTCGGGCGTGGAAGCAAATATTTATATGATTTTTTACAAAAAAAAGGTCAGATTTTACCTATTTTTGATGAATACGTTGTATATTGTAAGCTACATGGGCTGGATTCTAGAATACCTAATACACTTGAAAAAGCAATTTTCTTGTTGCAATGTTTTCTTTTAGCTAAAATATGATGAAAAATCATAAATTTCAGGCGCGGAAGCAAATATTTATATGATTTTTTACAAAAATAAAGTCAGATTTTACATATTTTTGAAATGGATATTTTTGTTAATACATTCATAAACATGCTTTTGGTCCTATACTGTGGATAAAATATGATGAAATATTATAAAATTCGGGCGCGGAAGCAAATATTTATATGATTTTTTACAAAAAAAAGTAAGATTTTACCTATTTTTTATGAATACGTTGTATATTTCAAGATTCATTGGCTGGATTCTAGAATACCTAACACACTTGAAATAGCAATTTTCTTGTTGTAATGTTTTCTTTTAGCTATAATATGATGAAAAATCATATAATTCGGGCGCGGAAGCAAATATTTATATGATTTTTTACAAAAATAAAGTCAGATTTTACCAATTCTTGAAATGGATATTTTTGTTAAAACATTCATAAACATGCTTTTGGACCTATACTATGGATAAAATATAATGAAAAATTATAAAATTCGGCCGCGGAAGCAAATATTTATATAATTTTTTACAAAAATAAAGTCAGATTTTACCTATTTTTGATGAATACGTTGTATATTGTAAGCTACATGGGCTGCATTCTAGAATACCTAACACACTTGAAATATCAATTTTCTTTTTGCAATGTTTTCTTTTAGCCAAAATATGATGAAAAATCATAAAAATCGGGCGCGGAAGCAAATATTTATAGGATTTTTTACAAAAATAAAGTCAGATTTACCTATTTTTGATGAATACGTTGTATATTTTAAGCTTCATTGGCTGGATTCTAGAATACCTAACACACTTGATATAGCAATTTTCTTGTTGTAATGTTTTCTTTTAGTTAAAATATGATGAAAAATCGTAAAATTCGGCCGCGGAAGCAAATATTTATATGATTTTTTACAAAAAAAAGTCAGATTTTACCTATTTTTGATGAATACGTTGTATATTTTAAGCTTCATTGGCTGGATTCTAGAATACCTAACACACTTGAAATAGCAATTTTCTTGTTGTAATGTTTTCTTTTAGCTAAAATATGATGAAAAATCATAAAATTCGGCCGCGGAAGCAAATATTTATATGATTTTTTACAAAAATAAAGTCAGATTTTACCTATTCTTGAAATGGATATTTTTGTTAAAACATTCATAAACATGCTTTTGGACCTATACTATGGATAAAATATAATAAAAAATTATAAAATTCGGGCGCGGAAGCAAATATTTATATAATTTTTTACAAAAATAAAGTCAGATATTACCTAATTTTGATGAATACGTTATAATATAAAGAGTTTGAGGATATTCATAAACGTGGAGCACCAGCTATGAAATTTCCAGTTGAAACGGTGATAGCTTTCTACCGCCGTTTTCAGTTATTTCGCAGCAAATCCTAACGGTCCATATGGAAAAGTCCTCGACTACTGGATGCGGATTGAATATCAGAAACGTGGTTCTTTGCATGTGCACTTGGTAGTTTGGTGTGACAAGCAAACTATTCCTAAGGATGTAGTTTCAGCAGAGATGCCGCGTTTCGATCACCCCATGAATGAAAAGTGGCGTGATGTAGTTGGCAATTTTCTTAAACATACTTGCACCGAGCAAAGATGTTTTACTGGGAAATGTGACAAAAAGTTGTTGCGCTGCAAATATGGTTATCCATATACGGTGAACGACACAGTAATCCTAGAAAGATTTGGCGTGAGATATTTGTATGTACGACGTGCACTGGAGGACAGTCAGATCGTTTCATATAATTTACCACTGCTACTTTTCTGGGACGGTCACGTAAACGTCCAACTGGTGACAAACGGAGGTTGGGAATTGTACCTAGCCAAGTATGTCGCCAAATCCGAATACCCCATACGTATGCGCCTTTCACGAAAGGAGAAACCTAGTGAATGCGAAATGTATTTGAAAACTCGTGTAGTGTCTCTTTTAGAAGCTGCAACACTACTGCTACAGTATCCCCATGTTTTCGGTAGTCGTGAGATTATTTACTTGCCAATCAATATAAATCCGGCGTATAGATTTCTTAAACGGGCATCAGATATGCCGGCAGAAATATCGATGGCGAGTGATGACATCTACTACGACACGAAACTGGAAAAGTACCTCGATCGCCCAGATGCGCTGAGTCACTTGACGTATCCGCAATTTTTTGCGCAATACCGTTATGTTGGCCAGGCAACAAAGGAGAATGAGGAACTTGATTGCGATGATGCTTCGGTACCTGCTACGGCAGGAGAGAGAACATTACGCGATCATAAAGGTCGTCGCATACAGAAACGGGTACGACATGAAGCGATTGTTCGTTTCAAGGAGTACTCACCGTATGGTAACGATCTAGAACAGTATTGCTTGACTAAACTTCTACAAAATATTCCAGTTGATCGGACAAGTGTTTATACGCTAAAAGATACAACAGGTTCATATTTAGATGAATGTTTACGTCGAAATCTGATTAGGGAGGAGGACGAAGCAACGCAATTTCTCGAAGGCGCCGCTAAACGTGAAAACACATTACAGCGTTTAAGGGAGATTGCGACTCGTCTTATCAACGGTAACTGGCTACAAGATCAAAACATTGATCAATTGCTGGAAACCGTTGCTCCCTATCAAATGCAGGTAGAACGGGTACGTTGCGAAGCGATCGAAGATGATGACGATGCCGTTATTATTAACGATCGCGACGGATTGGATGCTGCCTTCGACCATGTTACCAGCAAATGGCTAAAGAGCGAGCAGTGTTTGACCTTTATCACCGGAGGCGCCGGTGTGGGAAAATCTTTCTTACTCGATAGCTTTGTAGCGTTCTGCCAGGAAAACCAAAAGACTGTTCAAAAGTTGGCAACAACTGGCTGTGCAGCCCACATCATTGGAGGTCTAACAATCCATTCTTTCTTGCGAATGTCACTGGATTTAATTAGTACCATTGAACGTGGTTCGACGGAGGCATTTCTCATTAACCACTTAGAAGTGTTGTTAATTGATGAAGTGTCTATGCTCGACGAATGCATTATGCAGAAACTTGAAGAGTGCATGGTAATCCATAGCAACTTTGAGAATGCTGCTCAACGATTTTCAGGTAAAAGTGTCATCATGTTCGGTGATCCCGCTCAGTTACCGCCAGTCAGAAATCACATTTGGCAATCAACGTTGCTGAAAGGTTTCGATTACGTGGTACTGAAAGAAGTGGTGCGACAGAAAGATGATCGCCAGTTCATCGATCTGTTAAACCGCGTTCGGTTGGGAGAACCGTCACAAGCTGATGTTGATTTGCTAAAAATGCGAGTGGTTTTACAAGCCGATTTAACGCAAATCGAAATTGGTGATCGTGGACTCATGCTGTTCCCAACGCGTCGACAAAAGAACGAAATGAACGAACTTGAACTCGGCAACTTGGCCGTGGACGAACGTGTTTATCTCGCTCAAGATGTTGACGCCAATGGTTTACCATTGACAAAGAGTGTGTGCGAGTACAATGCCAGTATTGAGCGAGAAATGCAGCTTTTCCCAGCTGCTTTGAAGCTTAAAATTGGCGCTCGAGTAATGCTCACCCGCAACCGTGACGTTGAACACGGTTGGGTAAATGGCAAGCTGGCGAGAGTTGTAAGTATGTCGGACGATTACATAGTCGTAGTGGCATTAGACAACCCCCAACAGCGGTTAGTAACTTTCCGCACCAGGCAGGAGATTTGCAGCCGACATGCGAATCAAAAATATTACAGAAAGCAGTTTCCCCTCGATTTAGCGTATGGTGTTACCATACACAAGTCACAGGGGCAAACGTTGGATGTGATAGCTGTGTCTGCGAGTGGATTAAGTTTTTCAGGTCAATTCTACACAGCCATCAGTCGTGTACGAGATTTGACTGGATTGTACTTGACTGACTTTGAACCGGAATCGATATTTTTAGCGCCGGACTTGCGGAAGTTTATCGATTGGATAAATGAAGTCGATGCAATACGACAACGTTCATCCGATTAGAGTAGACCGCCTATGCCAGCTATAAAAATAACGTCTCATGTTGAGGTGAAGGCAACTGTTTCAGCTAAGCCCCCAGCGGGAAAACATGTTGTAAATACTTCGACACGAAAACGTCCTATTTCAGCCGCAGCATCGCAAGCCACTGTTGATGGTAGTTTACAACGAAACGTTGCAAAACGTCCACGTTATGAAACGCCTCCACAGTTGGACGTGTCTGATGCTTTAGCGCGAATTTTCAGGTTAAATCCCAACATCCCCATAGAAGACTACTGGAGAAAGTTCAACGTTTTAATTAACGAGGAGACACTTTTACAGTTTGCAGTTTTCTGGGGATGTCGGGTTCGTGATGCACAGAGAAGTGTGTACGATTTCCAGTCAGTACATTATCGTGTGGATCTACGACGCAGTCGGGAAACGTACACTGCCATCGCTAACACGTACGGCAGAGTGATTCAGACGACTGCAGATGGGTCATGTATGTTCCACACATTGTCCCTGTGCCTCTTTGGTCACGAGAACTGCAGCGCCGAACTCCGGTTGTTGAGTATTCTTGGCTTCTGGGAGCACAGTGTGATCTTTAACACGGAACACGCCCGGAATCATTTAGACTACACAAACGTGCAGACTTTGATTCACCAAACGGCCAACATGCAAGGCGGAATCGATTCTTGGGGTGGTGCAGCCCACCTCAAATCTTTAGCCTGCGTAGCTGAACGTGAAATTTATGTTTACATGAGTTTTACACGTGACAGTAACGGTCGTATCCATCCGCGATGTTTGGCCAACCGAGACCTATCGGTTGTCGAATTGCAGCGGCAGAGTGATACAGGTAACCTATATGGGGCCTATTTCACGAGATACACCCCCTCTTTTTCAGGATCTGGACGCCCATTAACGGTTTTGTTATCTGATGCAGGGGCAGGAGCGCATTATTCAGCTGTTTTACCAGTGTCGGATAATGCACCTATGGTGCGACCTCACGTTGTCGTACCGCCCGCAGAAAGTAACGAACCCCCTACCTTTATAGACCACATCGATATAAGTTGATTAAGTGACAATAATACAAAGTATTATATCTCCTAACAACTAACGTTGATGATGATGTCAATAAAGAAATGACAGATTTAATACATTTATAAAGAGTCTGGCTTCGAGAGCTTCAATACAATGTAGGTTTAGTCATTTGAACTTTTTTTTTACACGTGATAAATTTGAATATGTATAGAAAGTCAAGCACTTGAGTACAAAAATATAAAATATCATGAGTCGAGCAAAATTATTATAACATATATTTGTCATAATACACACACCTATGCCTGTTTGATGAGAACACAGAATTCAACCAAGAACAACAACAGTCTAATATTCTTCATGTTGTTTTCCACTTTGCAAGATTTGAATTGTTAAGACATGCTTATGTCATAACACACACACACACACATCTATGTCTGTTTGAATGATAAACACAGGATTTATCAACAGCGATAAATAATTGATGTAAAATATGTACGAAGGATAAAATAAAAAATTCGATAATTAAAGGCAAAACTTAAAGGTGTGTAAATAATATTTGACACTAAATTACTTATTTCTTTCACATGTTTTATATCACAATCTTGAAAATTAAATGTATTTCTTATTTGTGTTAAAATAAAACGGTATTGAATTTAGTATGTTTAGAATCGTTTCAATACAAAATCTTAATTATTTAGTTTAGATTGATTGATGCAGAAATGTGAAACAATTTTTAAACTTTAAAAATTGTAACATTTGCAAAGATCAAAGCTGAAATGATTATGATGCATTCAAACAAATCAAAGACAACATTTTCCCTTTCATTCAACAACATCTGACCAAGGATTATGCAACTACACAAGGATAATCAAGAACATCTATACGAATGCGCTGAACAACAACAAAACGTTGATGCAAGATATTCATCATTCTACACCTAATCAACTGATTCAATATGTCTTCCACACAAATCCTGATGATTTCAGAAGAATTTTCAACCAAGTATGTACGCAAAAGGATTAATGGGAAAATGTTAATTAACAAATATATTATTCTAATTTGCTTATTTCTTTCATTATTATTGTATGTTTCAAAAAAAAATGTTTACAACGAAAATAAGTAAATATAGAATATTTTCAATACAGAAACATAATCACTTTTATGTTAAGATTGACTGATGATTGTGATGCAGTTTTAAAAATTGTAAACAATGTCATAAATCAAAACTAAAATGTTTATGTAGTATTGAACCAAACATTTAATGAATATTTTCAAATAATAATTACTAAATAAAATTACATGTTCTACTATTTGTAGTTATTTTTACTGTATTCATGATCCAGTACTATTTCAATAGTATCTTTATTTTCTCTAACAAAATCAAAAAAAAAGTTTACTTACTTTCTTACAAATGAAAATTAATAAATATGCAATTAAAAATCAAAGATAATATGATATCTGGGTGTTCAATTTGTTATTTTTTAAAACAATTGAAAATCAGGGGCGATTTTCTGTGTTTTATTAAAATGATTAAAATTGTAACAGGGTATTATTTATCCTATATATAATTTCAAGATATTATTGAAATAAAC
The DNA here is from genome assembly GCA_035578165.1 of Stenolophus ochropezus. Classification (NCBI taxonomy): domain Eukaryota; kingdom Metazoa; phylum Arthropoda; class Insecta; order Coleoptera; family Carabidae; genus Stenolophus; species Stenolophus ochropezus. The sequence continues at coordinate 99,449 of JAQOWZ010000214.1, forward strand.
ATCTTTTAATAAAATAACTATTATGCCAATTATTGTATGAAATATATATATATATATATATATATATATATATATATATATATATATATATACATGCATATAGTACTTATACACCTCCGGTTGCTATGTTGTACGGACGTTTCTGCCTCCGAAATTACGTTTTCGCCTCCGGTTTTGGAGGTGAACTCGCTGACTAGTTTTTTTAGCATGTAGACCCTTCTATAAGATGTATAGTGTAATTTGAGCCGGAGGCAGTTTGTGCCTCTAAACGTATATTTTTATACAACTTAGTTCAGTAATCTGCCGCTGAAAGTGGCGCCATTATATACACTTATACAACTGCTACACTGGGCGGTTGACTCTACCTTCGCATGTTCAGGCGTTCAAAATGCCTCCGAAGAAACGGCAACAATGCATCAGTTTAGTCTATCAGGCTATTTTTGTTAAGTTTTAGAGAACAGTATGTAATATTAAATTTAATACTGTTATATTTTGCTAAATAACAGGGAAGTTCATCGTCTTTGAAAATATTCCTTATTATATTAGGTTGTATTAATTTCATGTGTTTTGTTTTAATTTAAAAACGAACATATTATGTTTCTAGCAACTATCATGAGATCTACATCGTTAATAGTTATTTACATGGCCAGCGGTGTAAGTTAATCTTTACAGGGCGAGCTCATAATCCAGTGAGCCCAGTAAAGATTTTCTTTCTGTATGTTACCAGACAAGATTTGGTTTAGAAATTTTTAATTGTTTTTAAGATTGGTGGAAACAAAACATTTAGACACCAACATTTAATTTTGTATGATGTTTGATTTGTTAAATATTGTCAATTTGTTAACAAATTTGCAGAAGTTTTTAACATGAAAATTCATAGAATCTAGTGTTGTATAGGTAGTATTTGAAATATAAGTAATTTAAATAAGTATTTGAAATAGAATATGTACTTTAATAAATAGTTTAAAATATTTTTTGCGAAAAGTATTTTGTAATTTTATTTCAAATACATCTTAATTAAAAGTATTTTACATTTTAATATCGAAATAATTCCCTTGATACAAAATAAAAATTTTCAAAATTTGAAATATTGTATTTCAAATATTTATACCTACAGTGGCTCACAGAATTATTCGTACACCTAAGTTTTCTATTCAAAAATTAAAATAAAAACAAAATATATATACAAGAAATAGGTACACAAAATTACACTTACAAAATCATACATATAACGAGTCAATATTTATATTTATAAATATAAAACATCTACGTAATTATCATTTGTTTGAGTATTCTGTATAAGGTTTTTTCTAAAATCGGTCACAAAAACAAGAAATTACGGTAGTTGAAAAGCGAACCGGTTCGAAATTATTTTGCCAGTGTAAATCTTTAAATGAGGTTGTGAAAATTGTATGAAGATTGCTCTTAATTGTTGAGAACATTAAAAGTAAATGTAAAAATGAAGAGTATTTGAAAAATATTTGCCATGCGGGCCGTAAGAAAATTTGAAATCAGCAGAATAAAAAATTTATTGAGCGTTAAATAAAATTAAATCCTAAAAAAAAACCCTTAATAAATGAACATTAAAAATATCTGAAATTTTAGGGGGATCTACTGGAATATAGACTATTCAAAGAACTTTTAAGAAATTTTTGTTTTAATGGCCGTATAATCATAAGGAACCCCTACGCTACCTGTCGCCAATCTATTATGTTCCTGCCGCCGTGTTTTATTTGCTACAGTTATTAAGCTCAAAATTTGGATTTCTCCAAATTAAAAATTTGCCACTCCTCTCAAATAGGTACAATTTACTTTCATCCGCAAAATTACCAATTTCCAAAAAACACAATCCGTGCTAATGTACTATTTGCAAAAGCGAGTCTCTATTTTATTTTGTTTGGAATTGTAGAGCTCGCTTTTTTACTATAAGACCATTAAAACCAAAATTTCTTAAAATACTTCGAATAGTCTATGTTCCAATAGACCCTTTAAAAGTTTCAGATATTCTTAATGTTAATTTATTAAGGGTATTTTTAGGATTTAATTTCATATAAATATCAATATATCGTTCATTCTGCTGATTTCAAGAAAAATTTACGGCCTCCACGGGAAATATTTTTCTACTGGTCCTCATTTTTATATTTACTTATAAGGTTCTCAACATTTAAGTGCGATCTTCGTTCAATTTTGACAGCCTTCCTTAAAGATTTACACTGGCAAAGTAATTTCAAGCAAATTCGCCTTTCAACTACCGTAATTCCTAGTTTTTTGTGACCTATTTTAGAATAAAATTATACAAAACACTCAAACAAATGATAATTATGTAATCAAAGAAGTTTTAAATTTATAAACATAAATATTGATTCGTTATATGCAGGGCATGTAACCGAAAAAAATACTGGTTAACGGTTAACCCTTATAGAGAACGTTATAATAATAAAGGTTTTAGTTTGAAAACCGGTTTTTGAAAATTGGAAACCGGCTTAAACCGGTTAATATATCGGTTAAAAAAATAATTAAAATTAATTAAAACAAATTAATTATAAAAATTTGATTAAAAAAAATTACAGAATAATTAATTAAAAAAATAATAAAAAATTACTATCTGAGATAAATATAACAATTAAAAAATAGTTATTTTTTATACAAGACGATAAAATAATATTTTATCGACAAGCGCAAAGTGTTAAATCACGAGCGATATAATCGCGAGTGAATTATTTTTCGCGAGTCGATAATTTAATTTTATCGTCGTGTATAAAATTCTATTTTTTTCTATAGCAGGTTTTGAAGAAAAAAGAATTAGAAAAATTAAATTATTATTTAAGAACAATTTTAAAATGTCAGTAGTGTGCGTTGTTATGGAAATGTACTTCTAATAAACAAAAGTTAAAGTACTTTATCTACCCTTGCTGTTAAAGTGTTACTTTATCTACCCTTGCGGTTAAAGTGCTACTTTATCCACTATTTTGAGTTGATAAAATTGCACTTTAACATCTGCTATAGAAAAAAGGAAATTTAATTAATGAAAATTCACAAAAATTCTCGTAATATCTTCAAAAAAACGCAGGTCACTTTTCAATTTTAAACTTGCCTGTGTTGACAAAGGCCGTATTTATTTGGGACTTTTTAAGTAACCTTAACGGCCAAAGAGACTACCTACATTTATGACTCTCCAATAAAATGTTAATTGTAAAAACTGTCATGACTCATGTTCAAATACGAATAGAAAACAGAGACAGGTATAAAAAAAATATTAAAATTTTTACTCACTAAATGATATTAAAATAAAGGTTAATGTTCACTAAAACCGGTTTATTTTATTTTGGTTAACGGTTACCGGTATTTTCAGCCTGAAAAATATCGGTTAAAATTACGGTTAAAGTTCGCAATTTTCGTTCAAAATATCGGTTACCGGTTTTTATTAACCAGTTACATGCCCTGGTTATATGTAAGATTTCATAAGTGTACCTATAATTTTGTGTACCTATTTTTAGTATACATTTTGTTTTTATTTAATTTTCATAAGAAAAATATTTTTTTTTTTATAATTGGGTATTGCATTTTATTTCTGGAATATGAGAGAATATGATACCGTCTGTAATATGTCAATATTATTTTTGAAAGTACTCTATTTTTCACTTTTTAAGTATAAAACTTAGGTGTACGAATAATTTTGTGAAGTACTGTAAGTATTTGGAATATTTGTTTATATCATCTAAAATATAAATCGACATGTGTGGTCTAGCATAGTGACGCATTGCGTATATGAAAGAAATTATACGCAATGATAATCTTGCCTTACATCCACGAGGGTAGAACAGACATAGGATTAAGTAAGATAATCTTGAGTTTTAAAAATTGTTGATAATTTGGAAGAACCTGTATTCGCAACATAAATAGTTACTATTTCGACATGCCTTTACCTTACTAAATCGAAGTAGAACTGAACAAGATTGTATAGAGATAGATATTTGATGCGCTGTGTGCTTCTGTACTTTAAGTACATGGCAACATTGCTGGAGGTGAAATAAGGCATTTACTATAGCAAACTAGTTATCATGGAGCTGAAACAGGTCGTTCTGTATATGGAGGTGACTTCGCATTGCCAATATAGCAATACAATGTATATAAATATTTTTGAAAATTTTTACCCCTCTTTTGATATTCTGAAAGTTATATGTGAGAAGTAACCTTAACGTAAAAATCAGAGTCCCAGTGCACTTATTTCTGGTAGAGCTATGGTCGCCTTCTATTTGTGTGGAGGCGAACACGATACAAAAGCACGTATATATATATATATATATATATATATATATATATATATATATATATATATAAGACAAAATGATGCAATGAAATATTTTTATAAATATTTAAATCAAATACTCATATCAATATAATTTTAACATTAATGTCAATTACATTATCACAGAATTCATCTTTTAGTAAGAAAAATTAAATGAAAACTGATCAACTCGTACCATCATCAAAGTCAACGAAAACCATATATTGAGTATATAGAAGGTTTTTACTAAACATTACCTATCTGAAACTCAAATTGGCATGGAAAACACACAAAATATATTTGTATGTGTATGATGCATGGATTATAAATAATTCAAACCGGCGAAATTAAAAAAAGATATATGGATAATTCGTTACAATTATGATGTATTCTGTGAAACTTAAAAGAATTATTAATTACAACTTTACCATCATACAATAAATAGATAATGAAATAATATTTAAATTTTCTAAAAATATTTCATTTTTACTATATACCAATTGTAATAATAATATTGTTAACAATAATGTCTTATCAATTTTGTACAAATAACATATTATGTTCCATACATGAAATACCATTTATAAAATATAATGTTTAAAATGAAATTGTTTGTTTCAATGAACAAAATCATTTATAATTACAGAGCATATGCAACTGAAAAGTAAGTATAAAAATAATATATTATAATACTTATATTAGTTACAAGATATATAGATTCCGAGGTGAAATCCCATTGCATTAAAGGTAATTATTTAATAACTCTATTACCATGACAATTACTGTCATTGTCACATATGACAACTGCTATCAAATTTGACACATATTGTTACTATGGAAACATGACATTTTATTACTATAGTAACCATAATCAAATCGTTGCCGTTTTAATAGTATTTAATAACATTATAAATGTCTACCGTTTAGTGTCTATGGAAGCTGGTTCTCAAAGCGAAGTGAACGAATTTGTTTGGGGTCGCGTAGCGACCCTAAAAAAAATCGGAGCGTAGCGACTATACCTATATGTTACTTTATATATTTAAGGGAAATGAAACTTCCATATTCTCATATATATGGTTAGAAAGTTGAGAAAAAATCATGAATCAAATATGTCTTGAGTGTTTTACCCAACATCGTATATTGTAAGCTAAATAGGCTGGATTCTAGAATACCTAACACATCTGAAATAGCAATTTTCTTGTTGTAATGTTTTCTTTTAGCTAAAATATGATGAAAAATCATAAAATTCGGGCACGGAAGCAAATATTTATATGATTTTTTACAAAAATAAAGTCAGATTTTACCAATTCTTGAAATGGATATTTTTGTTAAAACATTCATAAACATGCTTTTGGACCTATACTGTGGATAAAATATGATGAAAACTTATAAAATTCGGTCGCGAAAGCAAATATTTATATGATTTTTTACAAAAAAGGCAGATTTTAACTATTTTTGATGAATACGTTGTATATTGTAATCTACATAGGCTGGATTCTAGAATACCTAATACACTTGAAATAGCAATTTTCTTGTTGCAATGTTTTCTTTTAGCTAAAATATGATGAAAAATCATAAATTTCGGGCGCGGAAGCAAATATTTATATGATTTTTTCAAAAATAAAGTCAGATTTTACATATTCTTGAAATGGATATTTTTGTTAAAATATTCATAAACATGCTTTTGGACCTATACTATGGATAAAATATGATGAAAAATTATAAAATTCGGGCGCGGAAGCAAATATTTATATAATTTTTAACAAAAATAAAGTCAGATTTTACCTATATTTGATGAATACGTTGTATATTGTGAGCTACATGGGCTGGATTCTAGAATACCTAATACTCTTAAAATAGCAATTTTCTTGTTGCAATGTTTTCTTTTAGCTAAAATATGATGAAAAATCATAAATTTCGGGCGCGAAAGCAAATATTTATATGATTTTTTACAAAAATAAAGTCAGATTTTACCAATTCTTGAAATGGATATTTTTGTTAAAACATTCATAAACATGCTTTTGGACTTATACTGTGGATAAAATATGATAAAAAATTATAAAATTCGGTCGCGAAAGCAAATATTTATATGATTTTTTACAAAAAAAAGGCAGATTATACCTATTTTTGATGAATACGTTGTATATTGTAAGCTTCATGGGCTGGATTGTAGAATACCTAACACACTTTAAATAGAAATTTTCTTGTTGCAATGTTTTCTTTAATCTAAATTATGATGAAAAATCATAAATTTCGGGCGCGAAAGCAAATATTTATATGATTGTTTACAAAAATAATGTCAGATTTTACATATTCTTGAAATGGATATTTTTGTTAAAACGTTCATAAACATGCTTTTGGACATATACTGTGGATAAAATATGATGAAAAATTATAAAATTCAGGCGCGGAAGCAAATATTTATATGATTTTTTACATAAAAAATTTCAGATTTTACCTATCTTTGATGAATACGTTGTATATTGTAAGCTTCATATCCTGGATTCTAGAATACCTACTACACTTGAAATAGCAATTTTCTTGTTGTAATGTTTTCTTTTACCTAAATTATGATGAAAAATCCTAAAATTCGGGCGCGGAAGCAAATAGTTATATGATTTTTTCAAAAATAAAGGCAGATTTTACCTATTCTTGAAATATATATTTTTGTTAAAACATTCATAAATATGCTTTTGGACCTATACTGTGAATAAAATATGATGAAAAATTATAAAATTCGGGCGCGAAAGCAAATATTTATATGATTTTTTACAAAAATAAAGTCAGAAATTACCTATTTTTGATGAATTCGTTGTATATTGTAAGCTACTTGGGCTGGATTTTAGAATACCTAACACACTTGAAATAGCAATTTTCTTGTTGCAATGTTTTCTTTTAGCTGAAATATGATGAAAAATCATAAAATTCGGGCGCGGAAGTAAATATTTATATGATTTTTTACAAAAATAAAGTCAGAATTTACCTATTTTTGAAATGGATATTTTTGTTAAAACGTTCATAAACATGCTTTTGGACCTATACTATGGATAAAATATGATGAAAAATTATAAAATTCGGGCGCGGAAGTAAATATATATATAATTTTTTACAAAAATAAAGTCAGATTTTACATATTTTTGATAAATACGTTGTATATTGTAAGCTTCACTAGCTGGATTCCAGAATAACTACCACACTTGAAATAGTAATTTTCTTGTTGCAATGTTTTCTTTTACCTAAATTATGGTGAAAAATCATAAAATTTGGGCGCGGAAGCAAATATTTTTATGATTTTTTACAAAAATAAAGGCAGATTTTTGTGAAAACATTCATAAACATGCTTTTGGACCTATACTGTGGATAAAATATGATGAAAAATTATAAAATTCGGGTGCGGAAGCAAATACTTATATGATTTTTTACAAAAAAAAATTCAGATTTTATCTATTTTTGATGAATACGTTGTATTTTGTAAGCTACATGGGCTGAATTCTAGAATACCTAACACACTTGAAATAGCAATTTTCTTGTTGCAATGTTTTCTTTTAGCTGAAATATGATGAAAAATCATAAAATTCGGGCGCGGAAGCAAATATTTATATGATTTTTTACAAAAATAAAGTCAGATTTTACCTCTTTTTGAAATGGATATTATTGTTAAAACGTTCATAAACATGCTTTTGGACCTATACTATGGATAAAATATGGTGAAAAATTATAAAATTCGAGCGCGGAAGCAAATAATTATATAATTTTTTACAAAAATAAAGTCAGATTTTACCTATTTTTGATGAATACGTTGTATATTGTAACCTTCATTGGCTGAATTCCAGAATAACTACCACACTTGAAATAGCAATTTTCTTGTTGCAATGCTTTCTTTTACCTAAATTATGATGAAAAATCATAAAATTCGGGCGCGGAAGCAAATGTTTACATGATTTTTTACAAAAATAAAGTAAGATTTTACCTATTTTTGTAATGGATATTTTTGTTAAAACGTTCATAAACATGCTTTTGGACCTATACTATGGATAAAATATAATGAAAAATCATAAAATTAGGGCGCGGAATCAAATATTTATATGATTTTTTACAAAGATAAAGTCAGATTTTACCTATTCTTGAAATGGATATTTTTGTTAAAACATTCATAAACAAGCTTTTGGACCTATACTAGGGATAAAATATGATAAAAAATCATAAAATTCGGGCGCGGAAGCAAATATTTATATATTATTTTACAAAAATAAAGTCAGATTTTACCTATTTTTGATGAATACGTTGTATATTGTAAGCTTCATTGCCTGGATTCTAGAATATCTACCACACTTGAAATAGCATTTTTCATGTTGCAATGATTTCTTTTTCCTAAATTATGATGAAAAAACATAAAATTCGGGCGCGGAAGCAAATATTTATATGATTTTTTACAAAAATAAAGTAAGATTTTACCTATTTTTGTAATGGATATTTTTGTTAAAACGTTCATAAACATGCTTTTGGATCTATACTATGGATAAAATATGATGAAAAATCATAAAATTCGAGCGCGGAAGCAAATATTTATATGATTTTTTACAAAAATAAAGTCAGATTTTACCTATTTTTGAAATGGATATGATTGTTAAAACGTTCATAAACATGCTTTTGGACCTATACTATGGATAAAATATGATGAAAAATTATAAAATTCGAGCGCGGAAGCAAATATTTATATAATTATTTACAAAAATAAAGTCAGATTTTACCTATTTTTGATGAATACGTTGTATATTGTAAGCTTCATTACCTGAATTCCAGAATAACTACCACACTTGAAATAGCAATTTTCTTGTTGCAATGCTTTCTTTTACCTAAATTATGATGAAAAATCATAAATTTCGGGCGCGGAAGCAAATATTTATAGGATTGTTTACAAAAATAATGTCAGATTTTACGTATTCTTGAAATGGATATTTTTGTTAATACATTCATAAACATGCTTTTGGACCTATACTGTGGATAAAATATGATGAAAAATTATAAAATTCGGGAGCGGAGGCAAATATTTTTATGATTTTTTACAAAAAAAAAGTAAGATTTTAACTAGTTTTGATAAATACGTTGTATATTGTAAGCTACATGGGCTGCATTCTAGAATACCTAACACACTTGAAATAGCAATTTTCTTTTTGCAATGTTTTCTTTTAGCTAAAATATAATGAAAAATCATAAAATTCGGGCGCGGAATCAAATATTTATATGATTTTTTACAAAGATAAAGTCAGATTTTACCTATTCTTGAAATGGATATTTTTGTTAAAACATTCATAAACATGCTTTTGGACTTATACTGTAGATAAAATACGATGAAAAATTATAAAATTCGGTTGCGGAAGCAAATATTTATATGATTTTTTACAAAAAAAAAGCAGATTTTACCTATTTTTGATGAATACGTTGTATATTGTAAGCTACATGGGCTGGATTGTAGAATACCTAAAACACTTTAAATAGCAATTTTCTTGTTGCAATGTTTTCTTTTAGCTAAAATATGATGAAAAATCATAAAATTCGGGCGCGGAAGCAAATGTTTATATGATTTTTTACAAAAATAAAGTAAGATTTTACCTACTTTTGTAATGGATATTTTTGTTAAAACGTTCATAAACATGCTTTTGGACCTATACTATGGATAAATTATGATGAAAAATTATAAAATTCGGGCGCGGAAGCAAATATTTATATGATTTTTTACAAAAATAAAGTCAGATTTTACCTATTTTTGAAATAGATATTTTTGTTAAAACATTCATAAACATGCTTTTGGACCTATACTATGTATAAAATATGTTGAAAAATTATAAAATTCGGGCGCGGAAGCAAATATTTATATGTTTTTTACATAAATAAAGTCAGAAATTACCTATTTTTGATGAATACGTTGTATATTGTAAGCTACATGGGCTGAATTCTAGAATACCTAACACACTTGAAATAACAATTTTCTTATTGCAATGTTTTCTTTTACCTAAATTATGATAAAAAATCATAAAATTCGGGCGCGGAAGCAAATATTTATATGATTTTTTACAAAAATAAAGTTAGATTTTACCTATTTTTGAAATGGATATTTTTGTTAAAACGTTCATAAACATGCTTTTGGACCTATACTATGGATAAAATAGGATGAAAAATTATAAAATTCGGGCGCGGAAGCAAATATTTATATATTATTTTACAAAAATAAAGTCAGATTTTACCTATTTTTGATGAATACGTTGTATATTGTAAGCTTCATTGCCTGGATTCTAGAATATCTACCACACTTGAAATAGCAATTTTTAAGTTGCAATGTTTTCTTTTTCCTAAATTATGATGAAAAAACATAAAATTCGGGCGCGGAAGCAAATATTTATATAATTTTTTACAAAAATAAAGGCAGATTTTACCTATTTTTGAAATGGATATTTTTGTTAAAACATTCATAAACATGCTTTTGGACCTATACTATGGATAAAATAGGATGAAAAATTATAAAATTCGGGCGCGGAAGCAAATATTTATATATTATTTTACAAAAATAAAGTCAGATTTTACCTATTTTTGATGAATACGTTGTATATTGTAAGCTTCATTGCCTGGATTCTAGAATATCTACCACACTTGAAATAGAAATTTTTATATTGCAATGTTTTCTTTTTCCTAAATTATGATGAAAAAACATAAAATTCGGGCGCGGAAGCAAATATTTATATAATTTTTTACAAAAATAAAGTCAGATTTTACCTATTTTTGAAATGGATATCTTTGTTAAAACATTCATAAACATGCTTTTGGACCTATACTATGGATAAAATATGATGAAAAATTATTAAATTCGGGCGCGGAAGCAAATATTTATATGATGTTTTTCAGAAAAAATATCAGATTTTATCTATTTTTGATGAATACGTGGTATATTGTAAGCTTCATTGGCTGGATTCTAGAATACCTACCACACTTGAAATAGCATTTTTCTTGTTGCAATGTTTTCTTTTACCTAAATTATGATGAAAAATCATAAAATTCGGGCGCGGAAGCAAATATTTATATGATTTTTTACAAAAATAAAGGCAGATTTTACCTATTATTGAAATGGATATTTTTGTTAAAACATTCATAAACATACCTTTGGACCTATACTGTGGATAAAATATTGTAGCGAACAGGTCACAACACGTCCGTACGCTCCCCATTGTTCTGATTTTCAAGGAATCAAAGAATCTTCTAGAATGATGTATTTTAATATAAATACCCCGACCAAAAGATCGCGAGGACAGTCTTGTATCGATACGGGTAGTGAACAGATGGTGATATAAATAAGTAAAGAGTGATATAAATATTGTAAAAATAAATATTGCGTAGTTATAATTGTTTAAATAAATTATCCTAGTGTTTAAGTCTTTAGTAATAATAATTAGTTCTAAAATAGTGTTTATATTTGTTAATTCTTAGTGTTAGTTATTCTTCATTATTCTTTATAATTCATATTTCTTTAATTAAACTTAGTTATATAAATATCAGTGTTTTAATCAATTTTACATTTAACCTAAATAAATAAAACGTTACAATTGGTGTCAAGTGTGAGGGTTATTAATAAACTGTGAAGTGTAAATAAAAATAAATAAAATGGCGAGTAAACAAGTAAAATTAAGTGAATTAAAAGTAATCGATCTCAAGAGGGAGCTGGAAGAGCGAGAGTTAGAGACATCGGGATCCAAGGCTGTTCTGCAACTTCGTCTACGGCGAGCTTTAGTAGAAGCTGGGGAAAATCCAGATGAGTTTGTATTCGAAATTGCGGGTGGTTTCACCGATTTTGTTAAAATTCTAAAAGATACTTCTATATCATTAAAAGATGAAATGAAAGAAAATTCTCGAATATTGGAACAAAAATTAGAGAAAAATTCTAGAAAATCTGAAGAGAACTTAAAAGAACAAATGAAAGAAAATTCTAGAACTTTAGAAGACAAATTAATAGAAAATTCCAAAAGTTTAGAACAAAAATTAAAAGAAGAATTAACAGAAAATTCTAGAACTTTAAAAGAAGAATTAATAGAAAAGTCTAGAATTTTAGAAGAGAAATTAACAGAAAATTCTAGAATATGGGAAGAAAAACTGATGGAAAATTCTAGAGGTTTGGAGGAAAAACTAAACGAACAACTGAAAGAAAGTTCTAGAAATTTAGAAGATAAATTGGAAAATTTGAAAGATGAATACGATATCAGGATTGCAGAATTACAGAAAAATGTCTCCAAAATTACGTTACCATCGGTTTCAAATTTTAATACAGCTAAGACTGATGAAACTCAGGAAAAGAAATCAGAAAGTAGTTCTAGACTGCATATAAAAACACCAGAATTTGACGGCAAGACTTCGTGGCCGAATTATGTAAAACAGTTTGAAGCTGCTGCCAAAGCGAATGGCTGGACTTCCAAAGAAAAAGCTACAGCGTTGACAGTTTCGATGCGTGGAGAAGCCATCGATATCCTACAAACGCTAAAAGAAGATGAACAAGATGATTACGAACAACTTGTTAAACGATTGGATATGCGATATGGCAATGCGCATCTGGAGCAAGTGTACCAGACGCAACTGAGGAATCGATATCAGAGTTCTAAAGAAAACCTTCAAGAATTCGAAGCTGATATAGCTCGTTTAGTTCGTCTTGCACATCCCACAGCTCCTGATAGTGTTTTGGAATATCTGGCCACTCAATCATTTATCTATGGGGTCCGTGACAATGAAACTCAACAAGCACTGCGATTGGCTCGACCAAAAACTCTGGTTGACGCACTTTCATATGCCTTAGATCATGAAGCAGCCAAACAAGCTTCACGTAACCAGTCGCGACTGCGAAATATCGATGCTGAGAGTATCGAGGACCTAGATGATAGGATAAGACGTATTACATCCGAAATTCATGCTTCTGGAAGAAAGAAACTCCGCTGTTGGAATTGCGGTGAATTAGGTCACCCGCAAAGGCTCTGCAGAAAACAACAGAGGAAAGCAGAACCAAGAAAGGAAGAAAGGGAGTCGGAAAACTAAGTCGGGTTGATGCGAAGGGGCAATCGTCGACCCGTAATCCAGTAGCCCCAGAATCTATTACTTATGTCGCATCCCTTCATCATCAAGCTAACAGCATCTATGTAGACGGTTCTATCAACAGAAGGCCGCTTAAAATGTTGCTGGATACGGGTGCGACAAAAACAATAATTAGACCCGACTTAGCAAGAAAAATATTCGGAAAACATCTACTTCCAACAAAGTGACAAATACGCACAGCTACAGGAGAACAAGCTACTGCTTCTGGAGAAATAGATTTCAGCATCACTGTTGGAAAAACATGCATTAAACATCGTGTGCTGGTAGCTGACGTAGAAGATGAATTCATTCTCGGCATGGACATTATGAAAAAGCATGGATTTAAACTTGACTTGAAGAATGGAGTGATGATGGTCAATGATGAAGAACTGGTATTAAATCCACGAGACGACAATGCCATGCGAGTATTAATAACGGAAGATGTCACTCTCCCAGAACGGAGTGAATCAATCGTGGAAGCACAGATAGAGGGTAGCTTCTGTGAGGGAAACATTGTCATGCTCCAGCCGAAAAATGATGATGCTAAAACTGGGACTGGAGTTGTAATTGGAAAAGCCTTTCTCAAAACCGACAAGGTTATCCCAGTTCGAGTAATGAACATAAATTTTTATCCCGTTATACTGAAGAAAGGGACTATAGTAGGAGAATGCTCAACGGTATCATCGATTATTCGAACTGTAAAGGCCAAAGACAACACATCCTGCGAAGTTCCAGACATTCTAATCAAAGAGCTGTCATCATCGTTCCAGGACTTGACTGCCGACCAGAAAACCAAGGCTAAGAACTTAATTGGGACCTTTCAAGATGTGTTCCAATTTGACAAGAAGGACAAAGGACGAACCAATGTAGTCCATCATAAAATAGACACCGGAGACGCAAGACCCATCCGCCAAACAGCAAGAAGATTACCATTGGCGAAGCGGGAAGAAGCAGAAGAAATTATAGAGGATATGAGAACGGAAGGTGTGATTGAACCTTCAAACAGTCCATGGGCTTCACCAGTGGTGCTAGTGAAGAAGAAGGATGGCTCTACAAGATTTTGCGTCGATTATCGTCAACTTAACAACGTGACGAAGAAGGATAGCTGCCCGCTACCCCGAATAGACGATACTCTGGACACATTGGCAGGATCAAAGATTTTCTCTACTCGTGATCTAAAGAGCGGATACTGGCAAGTGGATTTAGACCCAAGAGACAAAGAAAAGACGGCATTTACCATCGGTACCGGTCTTTGGCAATTTACTGTTATGCCATTTGGGCTCTGCAATGCCCCTGCAACGTTTGAACGGCTTATGGAAACCGTGTTGGCTGGACTGTCGTGGAAAACATGTTTGGTCTAACTCGACGATATTATTGTGGTAGGAAAAACGTTCGAGGACCACATGAAGAACTTGGAACAGGTTTTCCAAAGATTGAGACAGGCTAACCTGAAACTCAGTCCAAAGAAGTGTCACTTATTTCAAAAAGAAGTGCATTATCTTGGACACGTAGTTTCTGGTAAGGGCATTGAAGTTGACCCGGAGAAAATAAGGGCTGTGAGTGACTGGCCAGTACCGAGAGATAAACATGAGTTGAGAAGTTTCCTTGGTCTCTGTACATACTACCGACGTTATGTACCTGGATTTGCCAACATAGCGAAGCCATTGACAAGGCTTACTAAAGAAGGCAGAAAATTTATCTGGGAGATGGACTGTCAAGCTGCGTTCAAACAACTTAAATATTCCTTGACAAGCGCACCTGTCCTAAGTTATCCTTTACCAGAAGGAGAATTCGTTCTATATACAGATGCCAGCAACGTTGGAATTGGTGGCGTTCTTTCCCAGATACAAGAAGGACAAGAGAAGGTTATTGCCTATTTTAGTAAGACCTTGTCAAAACCAAAGAGGAATTATTGCGTCACCAGAAAAGAACTTTTGGCTGTCGTGAAATCCGTAGAGCACTTCTACAAATATTTGTACGGTAGAAGATTTCTTATAAGAACTGACCATGCCGCTCTCAAATGGCTGCTACAATTTAAGAATCCTGAAGGTCAGGCAGCTAGATGAATTGAAAGATTGCAAGAATATAACTTCGTTATTGAGCATCGAGCAGGTACAAGCCATCGTAATGCTGACGCATTATCAAGAAGACCTTGCCAGGAAGAATGCAACCATTGCAGTCGTCTAGAAGAAAATATCTCGACCATCGCCAGAACATCAGTAGTGAATGATAGTTGGCAAACGGAAGACCTTCGCAAGGACCAAGAGAATGACTCGGACTTGAAAATTATACGGGATTGGAAACGTGACGATAGTAGACCAGTTTGGGAAGATGTTGCACGACACTCACAAAGTGTAAAATCTTACTGGGCGCAGTGGGACTCTATTGTGGTTGAAGAGGGCCTCCTGAAACGTGTCATAGAGAATACTGACGGTACTGTGAGTAGGACCCAGCTGATAATTCCTAGGAATAGAGTACCGGAGGTATTGGAGGAGATCCACGATGGATCTGGACATTTTGGAGTGAATAAAACCCTTGAGAGAGTGCGCCAACGATTTTACTGGGTAAATTGCAAGGAGGATGTTAAAGAGTGGTGCAAGAAATATGTGATCTGCGCGGGAAGTAACGGGACACATAGAAAAAAAAGAGCTCCAATGCGCCAATATAACGTTGGAAGTCCCTTTGAACGCATTGCGATTGACGTGGCCGGACCATTCCCCAAAACTGATGATGGAAATAAATACATAGTAGTAGTAATGGACTACTTTACTAAGTGGGTCGAAGCCTATCCATTACCCAACCAGGAAGCCGTAACGGTCGCTGAAGTCTTGGTAAAAGAATGCATCTGCCGATTTGGAGTACCGCGAGAGATACATTCCGACCAAGGAAGGAATTTCGAGTCTGCTCTGTTCCAAAATATCTGTAAGATATTAGGAATAAAGAAAACCAGAACTACTGCATTACACCCGCAGTCTGATGGCATGGTTGAACGGATGAACAGAACAATAAATCGGTATTTGTCAAAGGTAGTCTCTAACCATCAACGAGACTAGGACCGACATCTTCATCTGTTCTTGTTGGCTTACCGTTCATCCGTGCATGAGACAACAGGGCAGACACCAGCAAACATCTTATTCGGGCGGGAGTTGCGCTTACCATGCGACCTGACATTTGGCAGTAAACCCGGTGAAGATCTTGCCGGGGAGGACTATGTGACGGACTTACGGAGAAGAATGAATGACATCCATGAACAAGTCCGTACAACCATTCAAGGTGACAGCGATCGGATGAAGGACCAGTATGACGTCAAGGCTGAGAAAGGTGGTTATCAACCTGGAAATTTGGTGTGGGTTTATAATCCACAAAGACGTCGCGGCTTATCGCCCAAGCTGCAAAGGAATTGGGAAGGTCCTTACAAGATCATCAAAAGAATAAATGATGTGGTCTACAGAATTAGGAAATCACCTAATGGAAAGCCGAGGGTAGTCCACTTCAATCGGTTAGCCCCTTTTGCTTTGATAACTTTGACAATCATCGTGGAGCGACGGTTCGCCGGGTTGTACCTGAGGAACCTACATTTGAAGACTTTATGGAAAGCCATTCCACTGGTCACAAAGCACGGTATGGCGTTACACGAGAAGAACAACGAGATCTGTTCACCGTGTCCCCAGAATATTCCCTCGCTCACTGTGTAGCCAAAGACATTAAAAATAACCCGCGGCATCGCTTCAGTTTTTAAAAGAAAATTTGGACGAGTACAAGAACTGGCCAACCAATGTCCAACTGTCGGAAAAACGGTACAACTGAAGGATGAGACCGAGGAACGCAAGCGGTACATTTACTATCTCGTTACGAAACAATACTCATATCAGAAGCCGTCATACCGCAATTTATGGGACTCGCTGTGCGATATGAAGGACCATCTGTTGCAGAACGACATCATGAAGTTGGCAGTACCGAAGATAAGCTGTGGACTAGATGGTTTGGATTGGAGGATTGTTAGAAGCATGTTAGAAACAATCTTCCGCTTTACCGGAGTGGAAATTCTAGTCTGCAGCTTCAACTCTACCGGGCAAGAAGAGCTCAAACGGACCATCGACTGTTACTTCTTCAAGACTTCCAGCTGCACCAAGGGTGATGCATGCAGATTTCGTCATAACGAACTGTTCCGGGACGAAACAGTCTTAAGGAGGGGGCAATATAGCGAACCCAGGGTCGCGGTGCGGGAGGCGGGAGCTAGCGAACAGGTCACAACACGTCCGTCCGCTCCCCATTGTTCTGATTTTCAAGGAATCAAAAAATCTTCTAGAATGATGTATTTTAATATAAATACCCCGACCAAAAGATCGCGAGGACAGTCTTGTATCGATACGGGTAGTGAACAGATGGTGATATAAATAAGTAAAGAGTGATATAAATATGGTAAAAATAAATATTGCGTAGTTATAATTGTTTAAATAAATTATCCTAGTGTTTTAAGTCTTTAGTAATAATAATTAGTTCTAAAATAGTGTTTATATTTGTTAATTCTTAGTGTTAGTTATTTTTCATTATTCTTTATAATTCATATTTCTTTAATTAAACTTAGTTATATAAATATTAGTGTTTTAATCAATTTTACACTTCACCTAAATAAATAAAACGTTACAATATGATAAAAAATTATAAAATTCTGGGGCGGATGCAAATATTTATATGATTTTTACAAAAAAAAAAGTCAGATTTTAACTATTCTTGAAATGGATATTATTGTTAAAACATTCATAAACATGCTTTTGGACCTATACTGTGGATAAAATATGATGAAAAATTATAAAATTCGGGCGCGAAAGCAAATATTTATATGATTTTTTACAAAGAAATGTCAGCCGTTGTTGTTGTTGAGAGAGATACGCGCTATCTCAGAGTTTCATTGGCTGGATTCTAGAATACCTACTACACTTGAAATAGCAATTTTCTTGTTGCAATGTTTTCTTTTACTTAAATTATGATGAAAAATCATAAAATTCGGGCGCGGAAGCAAATATTTATATGATTTTTTACAAAAATAAAAGCAGATTTTGCCTATTCTTGAAATGGATATTTTTGTTAAAACATTCATAAACATGCTTTTGGACCTATACTGTGGATAAAATATGATAAATAATTATAAAATTCGGGCGCGGAAGCAAATATTTATATGATTTTTTACAAAAATTAAGTCAGAAATTACCTATTTTTGATGAATACGTTGTATATTGTGAGCTACATGGGCTGGATTCTAGAATACCTAACACACTTGAAATAGCAATTTTCTTGTTGCAATGTTTTCTTTTAGCTGAAATATGATGAAAAAGCATAAAATTCGGGCGCGGAAGTAAATATTTATATGATTTTTTACAAAAATAAAGTCAGATTTTACCTATTTTTGAAATGGATATTTTTGTTAAACCTTCATAAACATGCTTTTGGACCTATACTATGGATAAAATATGATGAAAAATTATAAAATTCGAGCGCGGAAGCAAATATTTATATAACTTTTTACAAAAATAAAGTCTGATTTTACCTATTTTTGATGAATACGTTGTATATTGTAAGCGTCATTAGTTGGATTCTAGAATACCTACCACACTTGAAATAGCAATTTACTTGTTGCAATGTTTTCTTTTAGCTAAAATATGATGAAAAATCATAAAATTCGGGCGCGGAAGCAAATATTTATATGATTTTTTACAAAAATAAAGTCAGATTTTTCCTATTTTTGAAATGGATATTTTTGCTAAAAGATTCATAAACATGCTTTTGGACCTATACTGCGGATAAAATATGATGAAAAATTATAAAATTCGGGAGCGCAAACAATAATTTATATGATTTTTTACAAAAAAAAAGTCAGAAATTACCTATTTTTGATGAATACGTTGTATATTGTGAGCTACATGGGCTGGATTCTAGAATACCTAACACACTTGAAATAACAATTTTCTTGTTGCAATGTTTTCTTTTAGCTGAAATATGATGAAAAAGCATAAAATTCGGGCGCGGAAGTAAATATTTATATGATTTTTTACAAAAATAAAGTCAGATTTTACCTATTTTTGAAATGGATATTTTTGTTAAACCTTCATAAACATGCTTTTGGACCTATACTATGGATAAAATATGATGAAAAATTATAAAATACGAGCGCGGAAGCAAATATTTATATAACTTTTTACAAAAAAAAAGTCAGATTTTACCTATTTTTGATGAATACGTTGTATATTGTAAGCTACATGGGCTGGATTCTAGAATACCTAACACACTTGAAATAGCAATTTTCTTGTTGCAATGTTTTCTTTTAGCTAAAATATGATGAAAAATCATAAAATTCGAGCGCGGAAGCAAATATTTATATGATTTTTTACAAAAATAAAGTCAGATTTTACCTATTTTTGAAATGGAAATTTTTGTTAAAACGTTCATATTCATGCTTTTGGACCTATACTATGGATAAAATATAATGAATAATTATAAAATTCGGGCGCGGAAGCAAATATTTATATATTTTTTTACAAAAATAAAGTCAGATTTTACCTATTTTTGATGAATACGTTGTATATTGTAAGCTTCATTGGCTAGATTCTAGAATACCTACCACACTTGAAATAGCAATTTTCTTGTTGCAATATTTTCTTTTACCTAAATTATGATAAAAAATCATAAAATTTGGGAGCGGAAGCAAATATTTATGAGATTTTTACAAAAATAAAGTCAGATTTACATATTCTTGAAATGGATATTTTTGTTAATACATTCATAAACATGCTTTTGGACCTATACTGTGGATAAAATATGATAAAAAATAATAAAATTCGGGCGCGGAAGCAAATATTTATATGATTTTTTACAAAAAAAAAAGTCAGATTTTACCTATTTTTGATGAATACGTTGTATATTTTAAGATACATGGGCTGGATTCTAGAATACCTAACAAACTTGAAATAGAAATTTTCTTGTTGCAATGTTTTCTTGTAGCTAAAATATGATGAAAAATCATCAAAATCGGGCGCGGAAGCAAATATTTATGATTTTATACAAAAATAAAGTCAGATTTTACCTATTTTTGAAATGGATATTTTTGATAAAACATTCATAATCATGATTTTGGACCTATACTATGTATAAAATATGATGAAAAATTATAAAATTCGGGCGCGGAAGCAAATATAATTTTTTACAAAAATAATTTCAGATTTTACCTATTTTTGATAAATACGTTGTATATTGTAAGCTTCATTGGCTGGATTCTAGAATACCTACTACACTTGAAATAGCAATTTTCTTGTTGCAATGTTTTCTTTTACCTAAATTATGATGAAAAATCATAAAATTCGGGCGCGGATGCAAATATTTATATGATTTTTTACCAAAAATATAGTCAGATTTTAAATATTTTTGAAATGGATATTTTTGTTAAAACGTTCACAAACATGCTTTTGGACCTATACTGTGGATAAAATATGATGAAAAATAACAAATTTCGGGTGCGGAAGCCAATATTTATATGATTTTTTACAAAGAAATGTCAAATTTTTCCAATTTTTGATGAATACGTTGTATATTGTAAGCTTCATTGGCTGGATTCTAGAATACCTACTACACTTGAAATAGCAATTTTCTTGTTGCAATGTTTTCTTTTAGCTGAAATATGATGAAAAATCATAAAATTCGGGCGCGGAAGTAAATATTTATATGATTTTTTACAAAAATAAAGTCAGATTTTACCTATTTTTGAAATAGATATTTTTGTTAAACTTTCATAAACATGCTTTTGGACCTATACTATGGATAAAATATGATGAAAAATTATAAAATTCGGGCGCTGAAGCAAATATTTACATAATTTTTTACAAAAATAAAGTCAGATTTTACCTATTTTTGATGAATACGTTGTATATTGTAAGCTTCATTAGCTGGATTCCAGAATAACTACCACACTTGAAATAGCAATTTTCTTGTTGCAATGTTTTCTTTTACCTAAATTATGAAGAAAAATCATAAAATTTCGGCGTGGAAGCAATTATTTATATGATTTTTTACAAAATTAAAGACAGATTTTTGTGAAAACATTCATAAACATGCTTTTGGACCTATACTGTGGATAAAATATGATGAAAAATTATAAAATTCGGGTGCGAAAGCAAATACTTATATGAATTTTTACAAAAAAAAAGTCAGATTTTATCTATTTTTGATGAATACGTTGTATATTGTAAGCTACATGGGCTGAATTCTAGAATACCTAACACACTTGAAATAGCAATTTTCTTGTTGCAATGTTTTCTTTTACCTAAATTATGATGAAAAATCATAAATTTCGGGCGCGGAAGCAAATATTTATATGATTTTTTACAAAAATAATGTCAGAGTTTACATATTCTTGAAATGGATATTTTTGTTAATACATTCATAAACATGCTTTTGGACCTATACTGTGGATAAAAAATGATGAAAAATTATAAAATTCAGGAGCGGAGGCAAATATTTTTATGATTTTTTACAAAAAAAAAGTAAGATTTTACCTAGTTTTGATGAATACGTTGTATATTGTAAGCTACATGGGCTGCATTCTAGAATACCTAACACACTTGAAATAGCAATTTTCTTTTTGCAATGTTTTCTTTTAGCTAAAATATAATGAAAAATCATAAAATTCAGGCGCGTAATCAAATATTTATATGATTTTTTACAAAGATAAAGTCAGATTTTATCTATTCTTGAAATGGATATTTTTGTTAAAACATTCATAAACATTCTTTTGGACTTATACTGTAGATAAAATATGATGAAAATTTATAAAATTCGATCGCGAAAGCAAATATTTATATGATTTTTTACAAAAATGCAGATTTTACCTATTTTTGATGAATACGTTTTATATTGTAAGCTACATTGGCTGAATTGTAGAATACCTAAAACACTTTAAATAGCAATTTTCTTCTTGCAATGTTTTCTTTTAGCTAAAATATGATGAAAAATCATAAAATTCGGGCGCGGAAGCAAATATTTATATGATTTTTTACAAAAATAAAGTCAGATTTTTCATATTTTTGAAATGGATATTTTTGCTAAAAGATTCATAAACATGCTTTTGGACCTATACTGCGGATAAAATATGATGAAAAATTATAAAATTCGGGAGCGCAAACAATAATTTATATGATTTTTTACAAAAAAAAGTCAGATTTTACCTATTTTTGATGAATACGTTGTATATTGTATGCTACATGGGCTGGATTCTAGAATACCTAACACACTTGAAATAGCAATTTTCTTGTTGCAATGTTTTCTTTTAGCTAAAATATGATGGAAAATCATAAAATTCGAGCGCGGAAGCAAATATTTATATGATTTTTTACAAAAATAAAGTCAGATTTTACCTATTTTTGAAATGGAAATTTTTGTTAAAACGTTCATAAACATGCTTTTGGACCTATACTATGGATAAAATATGATGAAAAATTATAAAATTCGAGCGCGGAAGCAAATATTTATATAATTTTTTACAAAAATAAAGTCAGATTTTACCTATATTTGATGAATACGTTGTATATTGTAAGCTTCATTGCCTGGATTCTAGAATACCTACCACACTTGAAATAGCAATTTTCTTGTTGCAATATTTTCTTTTACCTAAATTATGATGAAAAATCATAAAATTCGGTAGCGGAAGCAAATATTTATATGATTTTTACAAAAATAAATTCAGATATTATATATTCTTCAAATGGATATTTTTGTTAATACATTCATAAACATGCTTTTGGACCTATACTGTGGATAAAATATGATAAAAAATAATAAAATTCGGGCGCGGAAGCAAATATTTATATGATTTTTTACAAAAAAAAAGTCAGATTTTACCTATTTTTGATGAATACGTTGTATATTGTAAGATACATGGGCTGGATTCTAGAATACCTAACAAACTTGAAATAGCAATTTTCTTGTTGCAATGTTTTTTGTAGCTAAAATATGATAAAAAATCATCAAAATCGGGCGCGGAAGCAAATATTTATGATTTTTTACAAAAATAAAGTCAGATTTTACCTATTTTTGAAATGGATATTTTTGATAAAACATTCATAATCATGCTTTTGGACCTATACTATGGATAAAATATGATGAAAAATTATAAAATTCGGGCGCGGAAGCAAATATAATTTTTTACAAAAATAATTTCAGATTTTACCTATTTTTGATAAATACGTTGTATATTGTAAGCTTCATTGGCTGGATTCTAGAATACGTACCACACTTGAAATAGCAATTTTCTTGTTGCAATGTTTTCTTTTAACTAAAATATGATGAAAAATCATAAAATTCGGGCGCGGAAGCAAATATTTATATGATTTTTTACAAATATAAAGTCAGATTTTTCCTATTCTTGAAATGGATATTTCTTGTTAAAACATTCATAAACATGCTTTTGGACCTATACTGCGGATAAAATATGATGAAACATTATAAAATTCGGGCGCGCAAACAAATATTTATATGATTTTTTACAAAAAAAAGTCAGATTTTACCTATTTTTGATGAATACATTGTATATTGTAAGCTACATGGGCTGGATTCTAGAATACCTAACACACTTAAAATAGCAATTTTCTTGTTGAAATGTTTTCTTATAGCTAAAATATGATGAAAAATCATAAAATTCGGGCGCGGAAGCAAATATTATTATTATATAATTTTTTACAAAAATAAAGTCAGATTTTACCTATTTTTCATGAATACGTTGTATATTGTAAGCTTCATTGGCTGGATTCTAGAATACCTGCCACACTTGAAACAGCAGTTTTCTTGTTGCAATGGTTTCTTTTACCTAAATTATGATGAAAAATCATAAAATTCGGGCGCGAAAGCAAATATTTATATGATTTTTTACAAAAATAAAGTCAGATTTTACATATTCTTGAAATGGATATTTTTGTTAATACATTCATAGACTTGCTTTTGGACCTATACTGTGGTTAAAATATGATGAAAAATTATAAAATTTGGGCGCGGAAGCAAATATTTATATGATTTTTTACAAATAAAAGTCAGATTTTACCTATTTTTGATGAATACGTTGTATATTGTAAACTTCATTGGCTGGATTTTAGAATACCTACCACACTTGAAATAGCAATTTTCTTGTCGCAATGTTTTCTTTTACCAAAATTATGGTGAAAAATCATAAACTTCGGGCGCGGAAGCAAATATTTATATGATTTTTTACAAAAATAAAGTCAGAATTTTCCTATTCTTGAAATGGATATTTTTGTTAAAACATTTATAAACATGCTTTTGGACCTATACTGCGGATAAAATTTGATGAAAAATTATAAAATTCGGGCGCGTAAACAAATATTTATTTGATTTTTTACAAAAAAAAGTCTGATTTTACCTATTTTTGATGAATACGTTATATATTGTAAGCTACATCGGCTGGATTCTGGAATACCTAACACACTTGAAATAGCAATTTTCTTGTTGCAATGTTTTCTTTTAGCTAAAATATGATGAAAAATCAATAAATTCGGGCGCGGAAGCAAATATTTATATGATTTTTTACAAAAATAAAGTCAGATTTTTCCTATTCTTGAAATGAATATTTTTGTTAAAACATTCATAAACATGCTTTTGGACCTATACTGTGGATAAAATATGATGAAAAATTATAAAATTCGGGCGCGGAAGCAAATATTTATATGATTTTTTACAAAAAAAACTCAGATTTTTCCTATTTTTGATGAATACGTTGTATATTGTAAGGTACATGGGCTGGATTCTAGAACACGTACCACACTTGAAATAGCAATTTTCTTGTTGCAATGTTTTCTTTTAGCTAGAATATGATGAAAAATCAATAAATTCGGGCGCGGAAGCAAATATTTATATGATTTTTTACAAAAATAAAGTCAGATTTTTCCTATTCTTGAAATGAATATTTTTGTTAAAACATTCATAAACATGCTTTTGGACCTATACTGTGAATAAAATATGATGAAAAATTATAAAATTCGGGCGCGGAAGCAAATATTTATATGATTTTTTACAAAAAAAAAGTCAGATTTTACCTATTTTTGATGAATACGTTGTATATTGTAAGCTACATGGGCTGGATTCTAGAATACCTAACACACTTGAAATAGCAATTTTCTTGTTGCAATGTTTTCTTTTAGCTAAAATATGATAAAAAATCATAAAATTCGGGCGCGGAAGCAAATATTTATATGATTTTTTACAAAAATAAAGTCAGATGTTTCCTATTCTTGAAATGAATATTTTTTTTAAAACATTCATAAACATGCTTTTGGACCTATACTACGGAAAAAATATGATGAAAAATTATAAAATTCGGGCGCGCAAACAAATATTTATATGATTTTTTACAAAAAAAAAAGTCAGATTTTACCTATTTTTGATGAATACGTTGTATATTTTAAGCTTTATTGGCTGGATTCTAGAATACCTACCACACTTGAAATAGCAATTTTCTTGTTGCAATGTTTTCTTTTACCTATATTATGATGAAAAATCATAAAATTCGGGCGCGGAAGGAAATATTTATATAATTTTTTAACAAAAATAAAGTCAGATTTTTCCTATTCTTGAAATGGTTATTTTTGTTAAAACATTCATAAACATGCTTTTGGACCTATACTGCGGATAAAATTTGATGAAAAATTATAAAATTCGGGCGCGCAAACAAATATTTATATGATTTTTTACAAAAAAAAAGTCAGATTTTAAATATTTTTGATGAATACGTTATATATTGTAAGCTACATCGGCTGGATTCTGGAATACCTAACACACTTAAAATAGCAATTTTCTTGTTGCAATGTTTTTTTTTAGCTAAAATATGATGGAAAATCATAAAATTCGGGCGCGGAAGCAAATATTTATATGATTTTTTACAAAAATAAAGTCAGATTTTACATATTATTGAAATGGATATTTTTGTTAAAAAGTTCATTAACATGCTTTTGGACCTATACTATGGATAAAATATGATGAAAAATTATAAAATTCGAGCGCGGAAGCAAATATTTATATAATTTTTACTAAAATAAAGTCAGATTTTACCTATTTTTGATGAATACGTTGTATAGTTGGGGGGGGGGGGTAAGCTTCATTGGCTGGATTCTAGAATACCTACCACACTTGAAATAGCAATTTTCTTGATGCAATGTTTTGTATTACCTAAATTATGATGAAAAATCATAAAATTAGGGCGCGGAAGCAAATATTTATATGATATTTTACAAAAATAAAGTCAGATTTTACATATTGTTGAAATGGATATTTTTGTTAATACATTCATAAACAAGTCAGATTTTACCTATTTTTGATGAATACGTTGTATATTGTAAGCTACATGGGCTGGATTCTAGAATACCTAACACACTTGAAATAGCAATTTTCTTGTTGCAATGGTTTCTCTTAGCTAAATTATGATGAAAAATCATAAAATTCGGGCGCGGAAGCAAATATTTATATGATTTTTTACAAAAATAAAGTCGGATTTTTCCTATTCTTGCAATGGATATTTTTGTTAAAACATTTATAAACATGCTTTTGGACCTATACTGCGGATAAAACATGATGAAAAAATATGAAATTCGGGCGCGTGAACAAATATTTATATGATTTTTTACAAAAAAAAAGTCAGATTTTACTTATTTTTGATGAATACGTTGTATATTGTAAGCTACATGGGCTGGATTCTAGAACACCTAACACCCTTGAAAGAGCAATTTGCTTGTTGCAATGTTTTTTTTAGCTAAAATATGATGAAAAATCATAAAATTCGGGCGCGGAAGCAAATATTTATATGATTTTTTACAAAAAAAAAGTCAGATTTTACCTATTTTTGATGAATACGTTGTATATTGTAAGCTTCATTGGCTGGATTCTAGAATACCTACCACACTTGAAATAGCAATTTTCTTGTTGCAATGTTTTCTTTTACCTAAATTATGGTGAAAAATCATAAAATTTGGGTGCGGAAGCAAATATTTATATGATTTTTTACAAAAATAAAGTCAGATTTTACATATTCTTGAAATGGATATTTTTGTTAATACATTCATAAACTTGCTTTTGGACCTATACTGTGGTTAAAATATGATGAAAAATTATAAAATTTTGGCGCGGAAGCAAATATTTATATGATTTTTTACAAAAAAAAGTCAGATTTTACCTATTTTTGATGAATACGTTGTATATTGTAAACTTCATTGGCTGGATTTTAGAATACCTACCACACTTGAAATAGCAATTTTCTTGTCGCAA
Organism: Stenolophus ochropezus; assembly: GCA_035578165.1. NCBI lineage: Eukaryota > Metazoa > Arthropoda > Insecta > Coleoptera > Carabidae > Stenolophus > Stenolophus ochropezus. The sequence goes on from JAQOWZ010000214.1 coordinate 127,155, forward strand.
TGTTTTCTTTTACCAAAATTATGGTGAAAAATCATAAATTTCGGGCGCGGAAGCAAATATTTATATGATTTTTTACAAAAATAAAGTCAGAATTTTCCTATTCTTGAAATGGATATTATTGTTAAAACATTCATAAACATGCTTTTGGACCTATACTGCGGATAAAATTTGATGAAAAATTATAAAATTCGGGCGCGTAAACAAATATTTATTTGATTTTTTACAAAAAAAAGTCAGATTTTACCTATTTTTGATGAATACGTTATATATTGTAAGCTACATCGGCTGGATTCTGGAATACCTAACACACTTGAAATAGCAATTTTCTTGTTGCAATGTTTTCTTTTAGCTAAAATATGATGAAAAATCAATAAATTCGGGCGCGGAAGCAAATATTTATATGATTTTTTACAAAAATAAAGTCGGATTTTTCCTATTCTTGAAATAAATATTTTTGTTAAAACATTCATAAACATGCTTTTGGACCTATACTGTGGATAAAATATGATAAAAAATTATAAAATTCGAGCGCGGAAGCAAATATTTATATGATTTTTTACAAAAAAAAACTCAGATTTTTCCTATTTTTGATGAATACGTTGCATATTGTAAGGTACATGGGCTGGATTCTAGAACACGTAACACACTTGAAATAGCAGTTTTCTTGTTGCAATGTTTTCTTTTAGCTAGAATATGATGAAAAATCAATAAATTCGGGCGCGGAAGCAAATATTTATATGATTTTTTACAAAAAAAAGTCAGATTTTTCCTATTCTTGAAATGAATATTTTTGTTAAAATATTCATAACATGCTTTTGGACCTATACTACGGATAAAATATGATGAAAATTTATAAAATTCGGGCGCGCAAACAAATATTTATATGATTTTTTATAAAAAAAAAGTCAGATTTTACCTATTTTTGATGAATACGTTGTATATTTTAAGCTTTATTGGCTGGATTCTAGAATACCTACCACACTTGAAATAGCAATTTTCTTGTTGCAATGTTTTCTTTTACCTATATTATGATGAAAAATCATAAAATTCGGGCGCGGAATGAAATATTTATATAATTTTTTAACAAAAATAAAGTCAGATTTTTCCTATTCTTGAAATGGATATTTTTGTTAAAACATTCATAAACATGCTTTTGGACCTATACTGCGGATAAAATTTGATGAAAAATTATAAAATTCGGGCGCGCAAACAAATATTTATATGATTTTTTACAAAAAAAAAGTCAGATTTTACCTATTTTTGATGAATACGTTATATATTGTAAGCTACATCGGCTGGATTCTGGAATACCTAACACACTTGAAATAGCAATTTTCTTGTTGCAATGTTTTTTTTTAGCTAAAATATGATGGAAAATCATAAAATTCGGGCGCGGAAGCAAATATTTATATGATTTTTTACAAAAATAAAGTCAGATTTTACATATTATTGAAATGGATACTTTTGTTAAAAAGTTCATTAACATGCTTTTGGACCTATACTATGGATAAAATATGATGAAAAATTATAAAATTCGAGCGCAGAAGCAAATATTTATATAATTTTTACTAAAATAAAGTCAGATTTTACCTATTTTTGATGAATACGTTGTATATTGTAAGCTTCATTGGCTGGATTCTAGAATACCTACCACACTTGAAATAGCAATTTTCTTGATGCAATGTTTTCTATTACCTAAATTATGATGAAAAATCATAAAATTAGGGCGCGGAAGCAAATATTTATATGATATTTTACAAAAATTAAGTCAGATTTTACATATTGTTGAAATGGATATTTTTGTTAATACATTCATAAACAAGTCAGATTTTACCTATTTTTGATGAATACGTTGTATATTGTAAGCTACATGGGCTGGATTCTAGAATACCTAACACACTTGAAATAGCAATTTTCTTGTTGCAATGTTTTCTTTTAGCTAAAATATGATGGAAAATCATAAAATTCGGGCGCGGAAGCAAATATTTATATGATTTTTTACAAAAATAAAGTCAGATTTTACATATTTTTGAAATGGATATTTTTGTTAATACATTCATAAACATGCTTTTGAATCATAACATTCGGGAACGGAAGCAAATATTTATATGATTTTTTACAAAAATAAAGTCAGATTTTACCTATTCTTGAAATGGATATTTTTGTTAAAACATTCATAAACATGCTTTTGGACCTATACTGTGGATAAAATATGATGAAAAATTATAAAATTCGGGCGCGGAAAATATTTATATGATTTTTTACAAAAAAAAGTCAGATTTTACTTATTTTTGATGAATACGTTGTATATTGTAAGCTACATGGGCTGGATTCTAGAATACCTAACACACTTGAAATAGCAATTTTCTTGTTGCAATGTTTTCTTTAGGCTAAAATATGATGAAAAATCATAAAATTCCGGCGTGGAAGCAAATATTTATATGATTTTTTACAAAAATAAAGTCAGATTTTTCCTATTCTTGCAATGGATATTTTTGTTAAAACATTTATAAACATGCTTTTGGACCTATACTGTGGATAAAATATGATGAAAAAATATAAAATTCGGGCGCGTAAACAAATATTTATTTGATTTTTTACAAAAAAAAAGTCAGATTTTACCTATTTTTGATGAATACGTTGTATATTGTAAGCTACATGGGCTCGGATTCTAGAACACCTAACACCCTTGAAATAGCAATTTTCTTGTTGCAATGTTTTTTTTTAGCTAAAATATGATGAAAAATCATAAAATTCGGGCGCGGAAGCAAATATTTATATGATTTTTTACAAAAATAAAGTCAGATTTTTCCTATTCTTGCAATGGATATTTTTGTTAAAACATTTATAAACATGCTTTTGGACCTATACTGCGGATAAAATATGATGAAACAATATAAAATTCGGGCGCGTTAACAAATATTTATTTGATTTTTTACAAAAAAAAGTCAGATTTTACCTGTTTTTGATGAATACGTTGTATATTGTAAGCTCCATGGGCTGGATTCTAGAATACCTAACACACTTGAAATAGCAATTTTCTTGTTGCAATGTTTTCTTTTACCTATATTATGATGAAAAATCATAAAATTTGGGTGCGGAAGCAAATATTTATATGATTTTTTACAAAAATAAAGTCAGATTTTACCTATTCTTGAAATGGATATTTATGTTAAAACATTCATAAACATGCTTTTGGACCTATACTGTGGATAAAATATGATGAAAAATTATAAAATTCGGGCGCAGAAGCAAATATATATATGATTTTTAACAAAAAAAAAGTCAGATTTTACCTGTTTTTGATGAATACGTTGTATATTGTAAGCTCCATGGGCTGGATTCTAGAATACCTAACACACTTTAAATAGCAATTTTCTTGTTGCAATGTTTTCTTTTAGCTAAAAAATGATAAAAAAATCAATAAATTCGGGCGCGGAAGCAAAAATTTATATGATTTTTTACAAAAATAAAGTCAGAATTTTCCTATTCTTGAAATGGATATTTTTGTTAAAACATTCATAAACATGCTTTTGGACCTATACTGCGGATAAAATTTGATAAAAAATTATAAAATTCGGGCGCGTAAACAAATATTTATTTGATTTTTTACAAAAAAAAGTCAGATTTTACCTATTTTTGATGAATACGTTATATATTGTAAGCTACATCGGCTGGATTCTGGAATACCTAACACACTTGAAATAGCAATTTTCTTGTTGCAATGTTTTCTTTTAGCTAAAATATGATGAAAAATCAATAAATTCGGGCGCGGAAGCAAATATTTATATGATTTTTTACAAAAATAAAGTCGGATTTTTCCTATTCTTGAAATAAATATTTTTGTTAAAACATTCATACACATGCTTTTATACCTATACTGTGGATAAAATATGATAAAAAATTATAAAATTCGGGCGCGGAAGCAAATATTTATATGATTTTTCACAAAAAAAAACTCAGATTTTTTCCTATTTTTGATGAATACGTTGTATATTGTAAGGTACATGGGCTGGATTCTAGAACACGTAACACACTTGAAATAGCAGTTTTCTTGTTGCAATGTTTTCTTTTAGCTAGAATATGATGAAAAATCAATAAATTCGTTCGCGGAAGCAAATATTTATATGATTTTTTACAAAAATAAAGTCAGATTTTTCCTATTCTTGAAATGAATATTTTTGTTAAAACATTCATAAACATGCTTTTGGACCTATACTGTGGATAAAATATGATGAAAAATTATAAAATTCGGGCGCGGAAGCAAAAATTTATATGATTTTTTACAAAAAAAAAGTCAGATTTTACCTATTTTTGATGAATACGTTGTATATTGTAAGCTTCATTGGCTGGATTCTAGAATACCTACCACACTTGAAATAGCGATTTTCTTGTTGCAATGTTTTCTTTTACCTAAATTATGATGAAAAATCATAAAATTTGGGTGCGGAAGCAAATATTTATATGATTTTTTACAAAAATAAAGTCAGATTTTACCTATTCTTGAAATGGATATTTTTGTTAATACATTCATAAACAAGTCAGATTTTACCTATTTTTGATGAATACGTTGTATATTGTAAGCTACATGGGCTGGATTCTAGAATACCTAACACACTTGAAATAGCAATTTTCTTGTTGCAATGTTTTCTTTTAGCTAAAATATGATGGAAAATCATAAAATTCGGGCGCGGAAGCAAATATTTATATGATTTTTTATAAAAATAAAGTCAGATTTTACATATTTTTTAAATGGATATTTTTGTTAATACATTCATAAACATGCTTTTGGACCTATACTGCGGATAAAATTTGATGAAAAATTATAAAATTCGGGCGCGTAAACAAATATTTATTTGATTTTTTACAAAAAAAAGTCAGATTTTACCTATTTTTGATGAATACGTTATATATTGTAAGCTACATCGGCTGGATTCTGGAATACCTAACACACTTGAAATAGCAATTTTCTTGTTGCAATGTTTTCTTTTAGCTAAAATATGATGAAAAATCAATAAATTCGGGCGCGGAAGCAAATATTTATATGATTTTTTACAAAAATAAAGTCGGATTTTTCCTATTCTTGAAATAAATATTTTTGTTAAAACATTCATAAACATGCTTTTATACCTATACTGTGGATAAAATATGATAAAAAATTATAAAATTCGGGCGCGGAAGCAAATATTTATATGATTTTTCACAAAAAAAAACTCAGATTTTTCCTATTTTTGATGAATACGTTGTATACTGTAAGGTACATGGGCTGGATTCTAGAACACGTAACACACTTGAAATAGCAGTTTTCTTGTTGCAATGTTTTCTTTTAGCTAGAATATGATGAAAAATCAATAAATTCGGGCGCGGAAGCAAATATTTATATGATTTTTTACAAAAATAAAGTCAGATTTTTCCTATTCTTGAAATGAATATTTTTGTTAAAACATTCATAAACATGCTTTTGGACCTATACTGTGGATAAAATATGATGAAAAATTATAAAATTCGGGCGCGGAAGCAAATATTTATATGATTTTTTACAAAAAAAAGTCAGATTTTACCTATTTTTGATGAATACGTTGTATATTTTAAGCTTTATTGGCTGGATTCTAGAATACCTACCACACTTGAAATAGCAATTTTCTTGTTGCAATGTTTTCTATTACCTAAATTATGATGAAAAATCATAAAATTAGGGCGCGGAAGCAAATATTTATATGATATTTTACAAAAATAAAGTCAGATTTTACATATTGTTGAAATGGATATTTTTGTTAATACGTTCATAAACAAGTCAGATTTTACCTATTTTTGATGAATACGTTGTATATTGTAAGCTACATGGGCTGGATTCTAGAATACCTAACACACTTGAAATAGCAATTTTCTTGTTGCAATGTTTTCTTTTAGCTAAAATATGATGGAAAATCATAAAATTCGGGCGCGGAAGCAAATATTTATATGATTTTTTACAAAAATAAAGTCAGATTTTACATATTTTTTAAATGGATATTTTTGTTAAAACATTTATAAACATGCTTTTGGACCTATACTGCGGATAAAATATGATGAAAAAATATAAAATTCACTCTGAGATAGCGCGT
>JAQOWZ010000215.1:0-128837 GCA_035578165.1 Stenolophus ochropezus
GTTGTATATTGTAAGCTACATAGGCTGGATTCTAGAATACCTACCACACTTGAAATAGCAATTTTCTTGTTGCAATGTTTTCGTTTAGCTAAATTATAATGAAAAATTATAAAATTCGGGCGCGGAAGCAAATATTTATATGATTTTATACAAAAATAAAGTCAGACTTTACCTATTCTTGAAATGGATATTTTTGTTGAAACATTCATATTCATGCTTTAGGATCTATACTATGGATGGTTTTAAGCATTGGACATGTAAAAGTGGCCATAACGTGGTACCAATCAGATAATAAACATTTAATTCTCGTGTGTCGTTTTAATGAATACGTTGTATATTGTAAGCTACATGAGCAGGATACTAGAATACCTACCACACTTGAAATAGCAATTTTCTTGTTGCAATGTTTTCTTTTAGCTAAATTTTGATAAAGAAATATAAAATTCGGTCGCGGAAGCAAATATTTATATGATTTTTTACAAAAATTTAATCAGATTTTACCTATTCTCGATGAATAGGTTGTACATTGTAACCTACATGGGCTGGATTCTAGAATACCTACCACACTTGAAATAGCAATTTTCTTGTTGCAATGTTTTCTTTAGCTAAAATATGATAAAGAATTATAAAATTCGGGCGCGGAAGCAAATATTTATATGACTTTTTACAAAAATAAAGTCAGATTTTACCTATTCTTGATGAATACGTTGAATATTGTAAGCTACATGGGCTGGATTCTAGAAAACCTACTATACTTGAAATAGCAATTTTCTTGTTGCAATGTATTTTTTAGCTGACATATGATAAAAAATATAAAATTCGGGTGCGAAAGCAAATGTTTATTTGATTTTTTACAAAAATAAAGTCAGATTTTACCTTTTCTTGATGAATACGTTGTATATTGTAAGCTACATATGCTGGATTCTAGAATACCTACCACACTTGAAATATCAATTTTCTTGTTGCAATGTTTACATTAAGCTAAAATATGATAAAGAATTTTAAAATTCGGGTGCAAAAGCCAATATTTTTAAGATTTATTACAAAAATAAAGTTAGATTTTACCTATTCTTGAAATGGATATTTTTGTTAAAACATTCATATTCATGCTTTAGGATCTATACTGTGGATGGTTTAAAGCATTGGACATGCAAAAGTGACCAAAACGTGGTACTAATCAGATAATAAACATTCAATTGTCGGGTGTCATTTAAATGAATACGTTGGATATTGTAAGCTACATGGGCTGGATTCTAAAATACCTACAACACATGAAATAGCAATTTTCTTGTTGCAATGTTTTCTTTTAGCTAAAATATGATAAAGAATTATAAAATTCTGGCGCGGAAGCAAATATTTATGTAATTTTTTACAAAAATTAAGTCAGATTTTACCTATTCTTAATGAATACGCTGTATATTGTAAGCTACATGGGCTGGATTCTAGAATACCTACCACACTTGAAATAGCAATTTTCTTGTTGCAATGTTTTCATTTAGCTAAAATATGATAAAGAATTATAAAATTCGGGCGCGAAAGCAAATATTTATATGATTTTTACTATAATAAAGTCAGATTTTACCTATTCTTGATGAATACGTTGTACATTGTAAGTTACATGGGCTGGATTCTAGAATACCTACCACATATGAAATAGCAATTTTCTTGTTGCAATGTTTTCTTTTAGCTAAAATATGAAGAAGAATTATAAAATTCGGGCGTGGAAGCAAATATTTATATCATTTTTTACAAAAATCAATTCAGATATTACCTATTCTTGAAATGGATATTTTTGTTAAAACATTCATGTTCATGCTTTAGGATCTATACTATGGATAATTTTAGCATTGGACATGCAAAAGTGACCATAACGTGGTACCAATCATATAATAAACATGCAATTTTCTAGTGTCTTTTAAAGAATACGTTGTATATTGTGTAACAACGTAAAATTAAAACTTAGATGGAACTTTTATTCAAAAAGGATTATTGATAATGTAAATAGGCTCTTACGGGAGAGTGAAGGAATGAAATGCAAAATATTTGAAACTTTAAGAATATATATAATGAATTAAAAATAAATAATAACATGAGTGATCAATAAATTATTTAACAGTGAATATATATAAATATAGAGTCAATAAGTAACAACAAATTAGGAACAATAATGAATAAAAACTTAACTTACCAAATAACATATTTCGGCACTGACTCTACTATGTTAACAGGACAGAACTTACACTAACGACAGCAGAATCGACAATCGATCCTCTACAATAAAAATAACTTGATATATAAGGGCTTTGTAAATGCCCCCTCTATCACTGGAGATATTGGCTTATTGACATGGTGACACTATGTCTTTCCAAAACGAAGTTCCTTTAAATCACTAAAAATAGTCTAATTGGAATTTAGGGAAACTTTTACTTTCACAACAATGCATTTTTAATAGCCAAATGGAAATTTTGAATAACATCATTAGCCAATTTCTCCAATGCTTTCAACAAATACAACATTTATTTATTTAGGTAGGATTTTTGTTACATCCCTTTCCCCTTAGCTTGAGTTATATTCTCAATATAACTCACACTACTAAACCTCGGAGTTCGACCTTGGATTCTCTATCTGGACCTTCTGGATGTCGCACCCGTCTTCACGAAGGAGGTTGAAAGCAGCTTACTGACTATTTCACTTTCTGAGGAAACTTTTGAATCCTCCGCATTTAACGACGAACATTTAAGAACGTCGTTAAAGCGTTTTTCGGCAAAGCAGTCACGGAAGAACTTCTTATACTCGTAATCGTCGAAATCCTGGAGAACGTACAACCGGACCTCGGGCTCCTCTGCACCGCAAGTCTGATCACGATCATTGCCGTATTAACTCTCTGTTTGGCCGGCGTTGTTCTCCAGTTCTCCTTCTTCTTCACCCCTCGCTATTGGAGTGGATTCCCATTGTCTTGGTAGCGACCATCCAAGATTCTGCATTGGTCCGAACTCTCTAGTTTTGGGGAATAAGGCTACAACAAAAATCCTAACCCACATCTACTACATTAAATTAAACCGTTACCCTAATAAATAATTACTCTTGAATATAATCCTAATGCCTTACTTAAACACTTGTGGTTTTGATGCTGCTCTCCTCGAATTAATCTTACTAATCACTGGAGAAGCTGGAGCATCAAAACCTCAAGTTGCCTTCCTTCGGAAATGAGTGGCAATGTCATCGGGTACATAACATCTTCTATGTCCCTGGTATCCGGAACCTATAGCTCACCAGAGGACAAGGTTGCTAAAGCCATGGGCACCAACATGGCCGGTTATCCATAACTAAACAAAACTTTTCTTTTCTACATTAAAAATTTAAAACATACCTACATAATTTCCACTACCAAACTTAACTAATTCACCAATGTTTTACACCGCATTTCTCTATGCTAGCAATGTAAAACACTGGTTGGCTACCAGTAGATAGGAGCGCCAAATTTCTAAGTCACATCATCACAGAACGACCCTGGCAACTAAGAAAAAAACTAAACTTTAGTAATAAAACAATCTCAATTCAAAATCCTGGTTTAACAAAATCTATAATCAAATCCAATAAACAATCTGGTCCATTTCAAACAATCAGTGTAATTTAACAATTTTGAAAAAATAAAAATCGTAATATTTCATTAAAACAACAAGGAAAATAATTACTTTTTTAAAAATTTACTATTATATACCTATACAAATTTAAAAAGAAAAATTAAACATTCTTCACTGATTGTAACGCAGAAAATTATTAATACTATTTCCTTTTTCTTTGCTTAAAGAGCAGATATTTTAAAATTATTTCGTCTATAAAATAAACATTGCATAAAATTTCTGTCAAATTATTTCTTTTGAACTCGAAGTTAAAAACAAAATATTTATTTATTCTACTTTTTCTTAAATTCTTGTTATCGTCCTGTTTTTCTAATTTTTCTAAAATTAATTGAAATTTAGACCTCTTTCCTGCTTGCTGTTCTTGTTGGGTTTTCTTTATATCGGTAATTTCCGAAACTTCTTGGGCCATGATCGCGCTTTTGGGATAGGAGGTTATGTCTACCTCGTAATTAAACTGGGCCTCTGGATGCACCACATCAGGGCCATTTGTCCTCTTGAAAATCTCCGCTGCTCCCACTGTATCCACGAAACGTACGATGTCGTCCAATCAGTTTTCCTCCTCTCTACTCGTGTTCTCTCCATCTTTCGATCTAAAATCAAACTCGAGCGATATTAATCTTTCCTCAGTTACCTGTGTTTCTTCCACTGTTTCTATGTTGTCAACTCCGGGTAATAGGTTTCCTTCTTCAGTATGGTGAGTAATTTCTATTTTCTGAGTCAAACTGATTGCCTTGGCTTCATCTTCAGCTTCTTGATGACTGTTATTGTCTGCTTCTGCCGTACGTTTAGCGTCTGTCTCTTTTTCGCACATTTCCTCCTTTCTGAATCGGTTGCTCATAATCTTCTTTGCCACTGAGTTACTAACATCGCCGACGTCTCCATCAGGACAACCCACCAAGTGTTCTTCCTCGATCAAAACTAATGAGTACGTATCTGCTGAATCTAGGTCGTGCGCCGCTGAATCACTCAAGTCTTTCACAACCTCTGTTTCAACACACTCAGCTCATTTTTATCACTGGTTTTAATTTCGCCGACTTTATTAGTATATGTAACTTCTTTGTTCACTGGTAATTCTACTTGGGACGATACACGATAATTTACTTCATTTTCATTATAACTATTATTACAATTTTGACTATTTATTTGGGAAAAATTTTGATTATCTAAAGCCGGATTTGCACTAATTTCGGGTCTAAAACAATTTTTGATATCCATAGGTCTAAATCTACGTTTTAACATTTGTTTAAACTTTTCCCAACTTTTTTAATTTCTTTTTAATTTAACTCTACATAAATTCTTGTTTTACCTTCGCAACCAAGACAGCCCATAAGCACTATTTTATCGTCCGAAAATTTACTAAATTTCTGATAGGTTTCTAATTTTACAATGTATTCATCTACTGACTCATGTTCTTCACCACTTAAAACCGGTGGCTGTGATAAAACACGTACCATTTGGATGAAGTCCATTTTAACTAATTTTGAATTTACGACTAAAACAAAGATCACCAACGATTTCTACTTTATATGAGCGTGGCTAATAGAATAAATTCTAGACGAGTAGGCTACCAGAATATTCGTATCCCACACCGCTGCCAACCAGATGTAACAACGTAAAATTATAACTAAGATGGAACTTTTATTCAAAAAGGATTATTGATAATTTAAATAGGCTCTTACGGGAGAGTGAAGGAATGAAATGGAAAATATTTGAAACTTTAAGAATATATATAATGAATTAAAAATAAATAATAACATGAGTGATCAATAAACTATTTAACAGTGAATATATATAAATATAGAGTCAATAAGTAACAACAAATTAGGAACAATAATGATTAAAAACTTAACTTACCAAATAACATATTTCGGCACTGACTCTACTATGTTAACAGGACAGAACTTACACTAACGACAGCTGGATCGACAATCGATCCTCTACACTTGAAATAGAAATTTTCTTGTTGAAATGTTTTCATTTAGCTAAAATATGATAGAGAATTATAAAATTCGGGCGCGGGAGCAAATATTTATATAAATTTTTACAATAATAAAGTCAGATTTTATTTATTCTTGATGAATACGTTGTATATTGTAAGCTACATGGGCTGGATTCTGGAATACCTACCACACTTGAAATAGCAATTTTCTTGTTGCAATGTTTTTTTTAGCTAAAATATGATGAAGAAATATAAAATTTAGACACAAAAGCAAATTTTTATATAAATTTTTACAATAATAAAGTCAGATTTTACCTTTTCTTGATGAATACGTTGTATATTGTAAGCTAGATGGGCTGGATTCTAGAATACCTACCACACTTGAAATAGCAATTTTCTTGTTGCAACGTTTACTTTTGGCTAAAATATGATGAAGAATTATAAAATTCGGGCGCGGAAGCAAATATTTATACGATTTTTTACAAAAATAAAGTCACATTTTACCTATTCTTCAAATGCATATTTTTGTTAAAACATTCGTATTCATGCTTTAGGATCTACACTATGGATAATTTTAGCATTGGACATGCAAAAGTGACCATAACGTGGTATCAATCAGATAATAAACAGTCAATTTTCGGGTGTCATTTTAATGAATACGTTGTATATTGTAAGCAACATGGGCTGGATTCTAAAAAACCTACCACACTTGAAATAGCAACTATCTTGTTGCAATGTTTTCTTTTAGCTAAAATATGATGACGCATTATAAAATTCGGGCGTGGAAGCAAATTTTTATATGATCTTTTACAAAAATAAAGTCGGAATTTACCTATGCTTGATGAATATGTTGTATATTGTAAGCTACTTGGGCTGGATTCTAGAATACTTACTTCACTTGAAATAGCAATTTTCTAGTTGCAATGTTTTCTTTTAGCTAAAATATGATGACGAATTATAAAACTCGGGCTAGAAAGCAAATATATATATATGATTTTTTACAATAACAAAGTCAGATTTTACCTATTCTTGACGAATACGTTGTACATTGTAAGCTACATGGGCTGGATTCTAAAATACCTACCACATTTGAAATAGCAATTTTCTTGTTTCAATGTTTTCTTTTAGCTAAAATATGATGAAAAAATATAAAATTCGGGCTCGGAAGCAAATATTTATATGATTTTTTACATAAAAAAAGTCAGATTTTACCTATTTTCTCGGTGAATACGTTGTATATTGTAAGCTACATGGGCTGGATTCTAGAATACCTACCACACTTGAAATAGCAGTTTTCTTGTTGCTACGTTTTCTTTTAGCTAAAATATGATGAAGAGTCATAAAATTCGGGCGCGGAAGCAAATATTTATATGATTTTTGCAATACTAAAGTCAGATTTTCCCTATTCTTGAAATGGATATTTTTGTTAAAACATTCATATTCATGCTTTAGATTCTATACTATGAATAATTTTAGCATTGGACAAGCAAAAGTGTCAATAACGTGGTACCAATCAGATAATAAACATTAAATTTTCGGTTCTCATTTTAATGAATACGTTGTATATTGTAAGATACTTGGGCTGGATTCTAGAATAACTACCACACTTGAAATATCAATTTTCTTGTTGCAATGTATTCTTTTAGCTAAAATACGATGAAGAATTATAAAATTCGGGCGCAAAAGCAAATATTTACATGATTTTTTACAAAAATAAAGTCAAATTTTACCTATTCTTAAAATGGATATTTTTGTTAGAACATTCATATTTATGCTTTAGGATCTATACTATGGATAATTTTAGCATTGGACATGCAAAAGTGACCATAGCGTGGTACCAATCAGATAATAAACATTAAATTTTCAGGTGTCATTTTAATGAATACGTTGTATATTGTAAGCTACATGGGCTGGATTTTAGAATACCTAAAGAACTTGAAATAGCAATTTTCTTGTTGCAATGTTTTCTTTTTGCTAAAATATGATAAAGAATTATAAAACTCGGGCGCAAAAGCAATTATTTATATGATTTTAACAAAAATAAAGTCAGATTTTACCTATTCTTAAAATGGATATTTTTGTTAGAACATTCATATTTATGCTTTAGGATCTATACTATGGATAATTTTAGCATTGGACATGCAAAAGTGACCATAGCGTGGTACCAATCAGATAATAAACATTAAATTTTCAGGTGTCATTTTAATGAATACGTTGTATATTGTAAGCTACATGGGCTGGATTCTAGAATACCTACCAGACTTGAAATAGCTATTTTCTTGTTGCAACATTTTTTTTTTAGCTAAAATATGATGAAAAATTATAAAATTCGGGCGCGGAAGCCAATATTCATATGATTTTTTAAAAAAATAAAGTCAGATTTTACCTATTCTTGATGAATACGTTGTATATTGTAAGCTACTTGGGCTGGATTCTAGAATACCTACCACACTTGAAATAGCAATTTTCTTGTTGCAATGTTTTTTTTTTGCTAGAATATGATATAGATTTATAAAATTCGGGCACGGAAGCAAATGTTTATATGATTTTTTACAAAAATAATGTCAGATTTTACCTTTTTTGATGAATACGTTGTATATTGTAAGCTACATGGGCTGATTTCTAGAATAGCTACCACGCTTGAAATAGCAATTTTCTTGTTGCAATGTTTTCTTTTTCTAAAATATGATAAAGAATTATAAAATTCAGGCGCGGAAGCAAATATTCATATGATTTTTTACGAAAATAAAGTCATATTTTACCTATTTTTGAAATGGATATTTTTGTTAAAACATTCATTTTCATGCTTTAGGATCTATACTATGGATAATTTTAGCATTGGACATGCAAAAGTGACCATAACGTGGTACCAATCAGATAATAAACATTTAATTTTCGGGTGTCATTTGAATGAATACGTTGTATATTGTAAGCTACATGGGCTGGATTCTAGAATACCTACCACACTTGAAATAGCAATTTTCTTGTTGCATTGTTTTCTTTTAGCTAAAATATGAAGAAGAATTATAAAATTTGGGCGCGGAAACAAATATTTATAAGTATTTTTACAACAATAGTCAGATTTTACCTTTTCTTGATGAATACGTTGTATATTAAAAACTATATAGGCTGGATTCTAGAATACCTACCACACTTGACATAGCAATTTTCTTGTTGCAATGTTTTCTTTAGCTAAAATATGTTGAAGAATTATAAAATTCATACCCGGAAGCAAATATTTATATGATTTTTTACAAAAATAAAGTCAGATTTTACCTATACTTGATGAATACGTTGTACATTGTAAGCTACAAGGGCTAGATTCTAGAAAACCTACCACAGTTGATATAGCAATTTTCTTGTTGCAATGTTTTTTTTAGCTAAAATATGATGAAGAATTATAAAATTCGGGCGCAGAAGCAAATTTTTATATGATTTTTTACAAAAATAAAGTCAGATTTTACCTATTCTTGATAAATACGTTGTATATTGTAAGCTACATGGGCTAGATTCTAGAATACCCACCACACTTGAAATAACAATTTTCTTAATGCAATGTTTTCTTTTAGCTAAAATATGATAGAGAATTATAAAATTCGGACGCGGAAGCAAATATTTATATGATTTACAAAAATTAAGTCAGATTTTGCCTATTCTTGATGAATATTGCAGGCTACTTGAGCTGGATTCTAGAATACCTACCACACATGAAATAGCAATTTTCTTGTTGCAATGTTTTCTTTTAGCTAAATATGAGAAAGAATTATAAATTTGGGACGCGGAAGCAAATATTATATGATTTTTTACAAAAATAAAGTCAGATTTTACCAATTCTTGATGAATACATTGTATATTGTAAGCTATATGGGCTGGATTCTAGAATACCTACCACACACGAAATAGCAATTTTGTTGGTGCAATGTTTTATTTTAGCTAAAATATTATAAAGTATTATAAAATTCGGGCGTGGAAGCAAATATTTATATGATTTTTTACAAAAATAAAGTCATATTTTACCTATTCTTGATGAATACGTTGTATATTGTAAGCTACTTGAGCTGGATTCTAGAATACCTACCACACTTGAAATAGCAATTTTCTTGTTGCAATGTTTTCTTTTTGCTAGAATATCATATAGATTTATAAAATTCGGGCACGGAAGCAAATATTTATATGATTTTTTACAAAAATAAAGTCAGATTTAGAATTATAAAATTCGGGCGCGGAAGCAAATATTTATATGATTTATTACAAAAACAAAGTCAAATTTTACCTATTCTTGATAAATACGTTGTATATTGTAAGCTACATGGGTTAGATTCTAGAATACCCCACCACACTTGAAATAGCAAATTTCTTGTTGCAATGTTTTCTTTTAGCTAAAATATGATAAAGAATTATAAAATTCGGACGCGGAAGCAAATATTTATATGATTTTTTACAAAAATTAAGTCAGATTTTACCTATTCTTGATAAATACGTTGTATATTGTAGGCTACATGGGCTGGATTCTAGAATACCTACCACACTTGAAATAGAAATTTTCTTGTTGCAATGTTTTCTTTTAGCTTAAATATGATAAAGAATTATAAAATTCGGACGCGGAAGCAAAAATTTATATGATTTTTTACAAAAATTAAGTCAGATTTTTCCTATTCTTGATAAATACCTTGTATATTGTAGGCTACATGGGCTGGATTCTAGAATACCTACCACACTTGAAATAGCAATTTTCTTGTTGCAATGTTTTCTTTTAGCTAAATTATGATGAAGAAATATAAAATTCAGGCGCGGAACCAAATATTTATATGATTTTTTACAAAAATATAGTCAGATTTTACCTATTCTTGAAGTGGTTTTTTTTGTTAAAACATTCACATTCATGCTTTAGGATCTCTAATATGGATAATTTTAGCATTGGACATGCAAAAGTGACCACAACGTGGTACCAATCAGATAATAAGCATTCAATTTTTGGGTGTCATTTTAATGAATACGTTGTATAATGTAAGCTAGATGGGCTGGATTCTAGAACACCTACCACACTTGAAATAGCAATTTTCTTGTTGCAATGTTTTTTTTTTAGCTAAAACATGATGAAGAATTATTAAATTCAGGCGCGGAAACAAATATTTATATGATTTTTTACAAAAATAAAGTCAAATTTTACCTATTCTTGAAATAGATATTTTTGTTAAAACATTCATATTCATGCTTTATGATCTATAATATGAATAATTTTAGCATTGTACATGCAAAAGTGACAATACCGTGGTACTAATCAAATAATAAACATCCAATTTTCGTGTGTTATTTTAAAGAATACGTTGTATTATGTGAGCTACATGGGCTGGATTCTGGAACACCTACCACACTTGAAATAGCAATTTTCTTGTTACAATGTTTTTTTTTAGCTAAAATATGATAAAGAATTATAAAATTCGGGAGCGGAAGCGAATATTTATATGATTTTTTACAAAAATAGAGTCAGATTTCACCTATTCTTGATGAATACGTTGTATATTAAAAGCTATTTGGGCTGGATTCTGGAATACTTACCACACTTGAAATAGCAATTTTCTTGTTGCGATGTTTTCTTTTAGCTAAAATATGATGAAGAATTATAAAATTCGGGCGCAGAAGCAAATTTTTATATGATTTTTTACAAAAATAAAGTCATATTTCACCTATTCTTGATGAATACGTTGTATTTTAAAAGCTATATGTGCTGGATTCTAGAATACCTACCACACTTGAAACAGCAATTTTTGTTGCAATGTTTTCGTTTAGCTAAAATATGATAAAGAATTATAAAATTCGGGCGCTTAAGCAAATATTTATATGATTTTTTACACAAAAAAAGTCAGATTTAGAATTATAAAATCCGGGCGCGGAAGCAAATATTTATATGATTTATTACAAAAATAAAGTCAAATTTTACCTATTCTTGACAAATACGTTGTATATTGTAAGCTACATGGGCTAGATTCTAGAATACCCCACAACACTTGAAATAGCAATTTTCTTGTTGCAATGTTTTCTTTTAGCTAAAATATGATAAAGAATTATAAAATTCGGGCGCGGAAGCAAATATTTATATGATTTTTTACAAAAATAAAGTCAGATTTAGAATTATAAAATTCGGGCGCGGAAGCAAATATTTATATGATTTATTACAAAAACAAAGTCAAATTTTACCTATTCTTGATAAATACGTTGTATATTGTAAGCTACATGGGCTAGATTCTAGAATACCCCACCACACTTGAAATAGCAAATTTCTTGTTGCAATGTTTTCTTTTAGCTAAAATATGATAAAGAATTATAAAATTCGGACGCGGAAGCAAATATTTATATGATTTTTTACAAAAATTAAGTCAGATTTGACCTATTCTTGATAAATACGTTGTATATTGTAGGCTACATGGGCTGGATTCTAGAATACCTACCACACTTGAAATAGAAATTTTCTTGTTGCAATGTTTTCTTTTAGCTAAAATATGATAAAGAATTATAAAATTCGGACGCGGAAGCAAATATTTATATGATTTTTTACAAAAATTAAGTCAGATTTTTCCTATTCTTGATAAATACCTTGTATATTGTAGGCTACATGGGCTGGATTCTAGAATACCTACCACACTTGAAATAGCAATTTTCTTGTTGCAATGTTTTCTTTTAGCTAAAATATGATGAAGAAATATAAAATTCAGGCGCGGAACCAAATATTTATATGATTTTTTACAAAAATAAAGTCAGATTTTACCTATTCTTGAAGTGGATATTTTTGTTAAGACATTCACATTCATGCTTTAGGATCTCTAATATGGATAATTTTAGCATTGGACATGCAAAAGTGACCAAAACGTGGTACCAATCAGATAATAAGCATTCAATTTTCGGGTGTCATTTTAATGAATACGTTGTATAATGTAAGCTAGATGGGCTGGATTCTAGAACACCTACCACACTTGAAATAGCAATTTTCTTGTTGCAATGTTTTTTTTTAGCTAAAACATGATGAAGAATTATTAAATTCAGGCGCGGAAGCAAATATTTATATGATTTTTTACAAAAATAAAGTCAAATTTTACCTATTTTTGAAATAGATATTTTTGTTAAAACATTCATATTCATGCTTTATGATCTATAATATGAATAATTTTAGCATTGTACATGCAAAAGTGACAATACCGTGGTACTAATCAAATAATAAACATCCAATTTTCGTGTGTTATTTTAAAGAATACGTTGTATAATGTGAGCTACATGGGCTGGATTTTGGAACACCTACCACACTTGAAATAGCAATTTTCTTGTTACAATGTTTTTTTTTAGCTAAAATATGATAAAGAATTATAAAATTCGGGCGCTTAAGCAAATATTTATATGATTTTTTACAATAATAAACTCAGATTTAAAATTATAAAATTCGGGCGCGGAAGCAAATATTTATATGATTTATTACAAAAATAAAGTCAGATTTTACCTATTCTTTATGAATACGTTGTATATTGTAATCTACATAGGCTAGATTGTAGAATACCCACCACACTTGAAATAGCAATTTTCTTGTTGCAATGTTTTCTTTTAGCTAAAATATAATGAAGAATTATAAAATACGTGCGCGGAAGCAAATATTTATATGATTTTTTACAAAAATAAATTCAGATTTTACCTGTTCTTGATGAATACGTTGTATATTGTAAGCTACATGATCCGGATTCTAGAATACCTACCACATTTGAAATAGCAATTTTCTTGTTGTAATGTTTTCTTTTAGCTAAAATATGATGAAGAATTATAAAATTCGGGCGCGGAAGCAAATATTTATATAATTTTTTACAAAAATTAAGTCAGATTTTGCCTATTTTTAATGAATACGTTGTATATTGTAGGCTACATGAGCTGGATTCTAGAATACCTACCACAACTGAAATAGCAATTTTCTTGTTGCAATGTTTTATTTTAGCTAAATATGAGAAAGAATTATAAAATTGGGACACGGAAGCAAATATTTATATGATTTTTTACAAAAATAAAGTCAGATTTTACCAATTCTTGATGAATACATTGTATATTGTAAGCTATATGGGCTGGATTTTGGAATACCTACCACACTTGAAATAGAAATTTTCTTCTTGCAATGTTTTCTTTTAGCTAAAATATGATGAAGAATTATAAAATTCGGGCGCGGAAGCAAATATTTATATGATTTTTTACAAAAATAAAGTCAGATTTTACCTATTCTTGAAATGGATATTTTTGTTAAAACATTAAAATTCATGCTTTATGATCTATAATATGAATAATTTTAGCATTGTACATGCAAAAGTGACAATAACGTGGTACCAATCAAATAATAAACATTCAATTTTCGTGCGTTATTTTAAAGAATACGTTGTATAATGTGAGCTACATGGGCTGGATTCTGGAACACCTACCACACTTGAAATAGCAATTTTTTTGTTACAATGTTTTTTTTTTTAGCTAAAATATGATAAAGAATTATAAAATTCAGGAGCGGAAGCAAATTTTTATATGATTTTTTTACAAAAATAGAGTCAAATTTCACCTATTCTTGATGAATACGTTGTATATTAAAAACTATATGGGCTGGATTCTGGAATACTTACCACACTTGAAATAGCAATTTTCTTGTTGAGATGTTTTCTTTTAGCTAAAATATGATGAAGAATTATAAAATTTGGGCGCAGAAGCAAATTTTTATATGATTTTTTACAAAAATAAAGTCAGATTTTACCCATTCTTTATGAATACGTTGTATATTGTAAGCTACATGAGCTGGATTCTAGAATACCTACCACACTTGAAATAGCAATTTTCCTGTTGCAATGTTTTCTTTTAGTTAAAATATGATAAAGTATTATAAAATTCGGGCGCGGAAGCAAATATTTATATAATTTTTTACAAAAATTAAGTCAGATTTACCTATTCTTGATGAATACGTTGTATAATGTAAGCTACATGGGCTGGATTTTGGAACACCGACTACACTTGAAATAGCAATTTTCTTGTTGCAATGTTTTTTTTAGCTAAATTATGATTAAGAATTATAAAATTCTGGCGCGGAAGCAAATGTTTATATGATTTTTTACAAAAATAAAGTCAGATTTTACCTATTTTTTAAATGGATATTTTTGTTAAAACATTCATATTCATTCTTTAGGATCTATAATATGGATAATTTTAGCATTGTACATGCAAAAGTGACCATAACGTGGTACCAAGTAGATAATATACATTCAATTTTTGTGTGTTATTTTAAAGAATACGTTGTATAATGTAAGCTGCATGGGCTGGATTCTAGAACACCTACAACACTTGAAATAGCAATTTTCTTGTTGCAATGTTTTTTTTTAGCTAAAATATGATAAAGAATTATAAAATTCGGGCGCGGAAGCAAATATTTGTGTGATTTTTTACAAAAATAGAGTCAGATTTTACCTATTCTTGAAGAATAAGTTGTATATTAAAAGCTATATGGGCTGGATTCTGGAATACCTACCACACTTGAAATAGCAATTTTCTTGTTGCAATGTTTTCTTTTAGCTAAAATATGATGAAGAATTATAAAATTCGGGCGCGGAAGCAAATATTTATATGATTTTTTACAAAAATAAAATCAGATTTTACCTATGCTTGATGAATACGTTGTATATTGTAAGCTACATGAGCTGGATTCTAGAATACCTATTACACTTGAAATAGCAATTTTCCTGTTGCAATGTTTTCTTTTAGTTAAAATATGACGAAGAATCATAAAATTCGGGCGCGGAAGCAAATATTTATATGATTTTTTACAAAAATTAAGTCAGATATTACCTATTCTTGATGAATACGTTGTATAATGTAAGCTACATGGGCTGTATTCTGGAACACCGACTACACTTGAAATAGCAATTTTCTTGTTGCAATGTTTTCTTCTGGCTAAAATATGATGAAAAATTATAAATGTCGGCCGCGAAATCATATATTTATATGATTTATTACAAGAATAAAGTCAGATTTTACCTTTTCTTGATGAATACGTTGTATATTGTAAAGTACATGGGCTGGATTGTAGAATGCCTACCACACTTGAAATAGCAATTTTCTCGTTGCAATGTGTTCTTTTAGCTAAAAGATGATAAAGAATTATAAAATTCAGGCGCGGAAGCAAATTTTTTTATGATTTTTTACAAAAATAAAGTCAGATTTTACCAATTCTTGATGAATACGTTGTATATTGTAAGCTACATGCACTGGATTCTAGAATACCTACCACACTTGAAATAGCAATTTTCTTGTTGCAATGTTTTCATTTAGCTAAAATATGATAAAGAATTATAAAATTCGGGCGCGGAAGCAAATATTTATATGATTTTTTAAAAAATAAAGTCAGATTTTACCTATTCTTGATGAATACGTTGTATATTGTAAACTACATGGGCTGGATTCTAGAATACTTTCCACACTTGAAATATCAATTTTCATGTTGCATTGTTTTCATTTGGCTAAAATATGATGAAAAATTATATAATTAGGCCGCGGAAGCAAATTTTTATATGATTTTTTACAAAAATAAAGTCCGATTTTACCAATTCTTGATGAATACGTTTTATATTGTAAGCTACATGCACTGGATTCTAGAATACCTACCACACTTAAAATAGCAATTTTCTTGTTGCAATGTTTTGTTTTAGTTATGATGAAGAATTATAAAATTCGGGCGCTGAAGCAAATATTTATATGATTTTTTACAACAATAAAATCAGATTTTACCTATTCTTGATAAATACGTTGTATATTGTAAGCTACATGGGCTGTATTCTAGAATACCTACCACCCTTGAAATAGCAATTTTCTTGTTGCAATATACTCTTTTAGCTAAAATATGATGAAGAATCATAAAATTCGGGCGCTGAAGCAAATATTTATATGATTTTTTACAAAAATGAAGTCAGATTTTACCTATTAGTTGGCTTACAACCGCCGAGCAGCGCAGACGTGTGGTTCTATTCCGTGCGCGTGCAGTGTCGAAAAGTGTATCATACAGTGTGTGCTTACAGTGCAAATTTATTTCCTGTATTCATTGCAATGAATTATGTCGAAGAAGATTGAAAAGTCAATAGCTAAAATGACAAAAAGAGACGGCGTCTTCTTTTTGATTCCACCTAGCCGGAAAACATCTATACCGCCAGAGCTTAAGAATGCAGCATTGGTACTTAGAAACCAGCCAAGCTCAGTAAATAAACCCGGCACTTCCCCAACCAACCTAGCTATGCCTGTTAACCATTCACCACCTAGAAATTCAATACAACACCAACTACTACTTATCCTCAGACACTTTCATCAACCAATACGCCCCCAGCCAACCCCATAACGGACGCTTTTTAGAATCCTCTCCAAACTAATACTGCAATTCTCTTTACCCAGATATCCGAAATAGAAAATCAACCTCAAACACAAAACTCTCCTACAGGATACACCCAGATTTTTCCACCTTTATTGAACAGCGCGAACAGTAGCTCAAAATGGCAAACAGTTAAATCAAACAAAACAAAACGAAACAGTCCAGAAATTAACAGCAGGAACGTCAGACAAAAAACTCTAACTGATTTTGTAGTAAGGTTAAATACTCAAAATAGATTCCAGGAATTAACTAATCAAGACCCAGGAAATGATAATGATGACGAAAATACAGTTGAAAAACGAGAACCTAAACCGCCACCTATTTTTATTCCTGATATAATTAAATTGCAAGCATTACTGGAAATATGAACTTAGTAGCCAAGGATGATTATTTTTAAAATTAATGTCAAACAATCAGGTTAAAGTCCAACCCCATACATCTGAGAGTTACACAAATATCATTAAGATCTTAACAGAGAAAAAAACGGCTTTTCATACATATCAGTTAAAACAGAGAAGAAATTTTAGAACAGTCCTAAGAAATATCCACTACTCTGCGGATATAGAATATTTGAAAACCGAAATAGAATCGTATGGTCACAAAGTTATTAATATTCACAATTTAAAAAATTGGAAAACTAAACAGCCGCTTCCCATGTTTTATGTGGACTTAAAACAGCAGGAAAATAATAAAAAAGTATACGACATTAAATATTTATTAAACTGCAAAATTGAATTCGAACCTCCGCGAGTAAAACGAGAAATCGTACAGTGTACTAATTGCCAAGGATACGGACATACCCATAACTACTGCGAGCGGCAAGCATGCTGTGTGAAATGTGGGAAAAATCATCATACATCTACGTGTGAAAAACCATCTAATACAGATGCAACCTGTTCCTTATGAGATGGAAAACACCCTGCAAATTATAAAGGTTGTGCAATATACAAAGAGATTCAAAAAAGAAAATATCCCACTTTAGGTACTAAACAAATTACTCAACGACCTACAAATAATAATGTCAAAATCCGTCCAGCGTAATATGTAAAAACAATAACAATACATATGCCAGTGTTGCAAAAATGTCTAATCTGCAACCTACTAATATTAATGCAAATACTGCAAAAAATTCACAGGTCGAGACGCCAGCTTATGAAATCGTTACCCTGGAAATAAACGCACAAGATAATTCTAATATAAATCTAGAACAAATGTTATGCAATCTAATGGAACGTATGGACACAATGTTAAATATTTTAACAACATTATTTCAAAAATAAAATGAATACTCAGATGAAAATTGTATAATGGAATACCAACGGCTTGGCTCAACATAGCCAAGAATTAAAATCATTTATTATTAACCACCAACTAGATATAATACTTATATCAGAAACTCATTTTACGAATAAAAACTACCTTAAAATACCAAATTATTCAATATATTCAAGAAATCATCCTGACGGAACGGCTCATGGTGGTACTGAAATTATTGTAAAAAATTCAATTACACATTATGAACTTGTAAAATACCAGAAAGAATATTTGCAAGCCACAAATATACAAATTGAAATGCTATCGTTTCTTTTGTAGTGTCAGCAATTTATATGCCACCGAAACATATAATTGAAAACGAAGAATGTACTACCTTTTTTAATACATTGGGAAATAAATTCATTGCTGGTGGAGATTACAATGATAAACACCAAATTTGGGGATCGAAACTCATTACACCAAGAGGAAGAGAATTAGTCAAAACTATCCAGAATAAACATTACATAACAAAGCTCTAGCCTTTGCAAATCACCCAACAAAAGTATTCCAACCTTTTCCACCCTCGATACCACCAGAAGATGAACAATTCATATACAACACGTTAGAACATCCCTTTTTAGTTGGATTATCCTATACAACATAGATAATATGCAAACATGTAAATCCAAAAAAAACTCCCGGATACGATTTAATCTCTGG
This sequence comes from Stenolophus ochropezus, assembly GCA_035578165.1. Classification (NCBI taxonomy): domain Eukaryota; kingdom Metazoa; phylum Arthropoda; class Insecta; order Coleoptera; family Carabidae; genus Stenolophus; species Stenolophus ochropezus. The sequence continues at coordinate 18,974 of JAQOWZ010000215.1, forward strand.
AAAAATTTTAATATATAAAAGCATCTTTAAACCAGTCTGGAATACGTTGTATATTGTAAGCTACATGGCCTGGATTCTAGAAAACCTACCACACTTGCAATAGCAATTTTCTTGTTGCAATGTTTTCTTTTAGCTAAAATATGATGGAGAATTATAAAATTCGGGCGCGGAAGCAAATATTTATATGATTTTTTACAAAAATTAAGTCAGATTTTACTTATTCTTGATGAATACGTTGTATATTGTAAGCTACATGGGCTAAATTCTAGAAAATCTACCACACTTGAAATAGCAATTTTCTTGTTGCAATGTTTTCTTTTAGCCAAAATATTATGAAAAATTATAAAAATTCGGGCGCGGAAGCAAAAATTTATATATTTTTTTACAAAACTAATGTCAGGTTTCACCTTTTCTTGATGAATACGTTGTTTATTGTAAGCTACATGGCCTGGATTCTAGAATACCTACCACACTTGAAATAGCAATTTTCTTGTTGCAATGTTTTCTTCTAGCTAAAATATGATGTAGAATTATAAAATTCGGGAGCGGAAGCAAATATTTATATGATTTTTTACAAAAGTATAGTCAGATTTTACCTATTCTTGATGAATACGTTGTATATTAAAAGCTATATGGGCTGGATTCTGGAGTACCTACCACACTTGAAATAGCATTTTTCTTGTTGCAATGTATTCTTGAAGCTAAATCTTGATGAAGAATTATAAAATTAATATGATTTATTACAAATATAAAGTCAGATTTTTAGAATTCTTCATCATCCTTTAGCTAAAAGAAAACAACAAGAAAATTGCTATTTCAAGTGTGGTAGGTATTCTAGAATCCAGCCCATGTAGCTTACAATATACAACATATTCATCAAGAAATCGTAAAATCTGACTTTATTTTTGTAAAACATCATTTAAAAATTTGCTTCCCCGCCCGAATTTTATAGTTTTTCATCATATTTAAGATAAAAGAAGACATTGCAACAGGAAAATTGCTATTTCAAGTATGGTATGTATTTTAGAATCCAGCCCATGTAGCCTACAATATACAACGTATTTATCAAGAAAAGATAAAATCCGACTTTATTTTTATAAAAAATCATATAAATATTTGCTTTCGCGCCCGAAATTTATAATTCGTCATCATATTTTAGCTAAAAGAAAACATTGCAACAAAAAAATTGCTATTTCAAGTGTGGTAGGTATTCTAGAATCCAGCCCATGTAGCTTACAATATACAACGTATTCATCAAGAATAGGTGAAATCTGACTTAATTTTTGTAAAAAATAATATAAATTTTTGCATCCGCGCCCGAATTTTATAATCCTTCATCATATTTTAGCTAAAAGAAAACATTGCAACAAGAAAATTGCTATTTCAAGTGTGGTATGTATTCTAGAATCCAGCCCATGTAGCTTACAATATACAACGTATTCATCAGGAATAGGTAAATTCTGACTTTATTTTTGTAAAAAATCATGTAAATATTTGCTTTCTCGCCCGAATTTTATAATTCTTCATCATATTTTAGCTAAAAGAAAACATTGCAACAAGAATATTGCTATTTCAAGTGTGGTACGTATTCTAGAATCCAGCCCATGTAGCTTACAATATACAAAGTATTCATCAAGAAAAGGTAAAATCTGACATTATTTTTGTAAAAAATCATATAAATATTTGCTTCCGCGCCCGAATTTTAGAATTCTCTATCATATTTTAGCTAAAAGAAAACATTGAAACAAGAAAATTGCTTATTCAAGTGTGGTATTTAATCTAAAATCCAGCCCATGTAGCTTACAATATACAAAGTATTCATCAAGAACAGGTAAAATCGGTCAATATTTTTGTAAAAAATAATACAAATATTTGCTTCCGTGCCCGAATTTTATAATTTTTTATCATATTTTAGCTAAAAGAAAACATTGCAACAAGAAAATTGATATTTCAAGTGTGGTAGGTATTCTAGAATCCAGGCCATGTAGCTTACAATATACAACGTACTCATCAAGAAAAGGTAAAATCTGACTTTATTTTTGTAAAAAATCATATAAATATTAGCTTCCGCGCCCGAATTTTATAATTTTTCATCATATTTTAGTTAAAAGAAAACATTGCAACAAGGAAATTGCTATTTAAATTGTGGTAGTTATTCTAGAATCCAGCCCACGTAGCTTACAATACACAACGTATTCATCAAGAATAGGTAAAATCTGACTTTATTTTTGAAAACAATCATACAAAAATTTGCTTCCGCGTTCGAATTTTATAATTCTGCATTATATTATAGCTGAAAGAAAATATTGTAACAAGAAAAATGCCATTTCAGGAGTGGTAGGTATTCTAGAATCCAGCCCATGTAGCTTACAAAATACAACTTTTTCATCAAGAATAGGTAAAATCTGACTTTATTTTTGTAAAAAATCATATGAATATTTGCTTCCACGCCCGAATTTTATAATTCTTCATCATATTTTAGTTAAAAGAAAACATTGCAACAAGAAAATTGCTATTTCAAGTGTGATAGGTATTTTAGATTCCAGCCCATGTAGCTAACAATATACAACGTATTCATCAAGAATAGGTAAATTCTGACTTAATTTTTGAAAAAAATATTATAAATATTTCCTTCCGCGCCCAAATTTTATAATTCTTCATCATATTTTAGCTAAAAGAAAACATTGCAAAAAGAAAATTGCTATTTCAAGTGTGATAGGTATTCTAGAATCTAGCCCATGTAGGTTATAATATACAACGTATTCATCAAGAAAAGTTAAAATCTGACTTTATTTTTGTAAAAAATCATATAAATATTTGCTTCCGCGCCGGAATTTTATAATTCTTCATCATATTATAGCTAAAAGAAATCATTGCAACAAGAACATTGCTATTTCAAGTGTGGTAGGTAATCTACTATCCAGCCCATGTAGCTTACAATACACAACGTATTCATTAAAATGACACCCGAAAATTGAATGTTTAATATCTGATTGGTACCACGTTATGGTTACTTTTGCATGTACAATGCTAAAATTATCCATAGTATAGATCCTAAAGTATGAATATGAATGTTTTAACAGTAATATCTATTTCAAGAATAGGTAAAATCTGACTTTATTTTTGAAAAAAATCATATAAATATTTGCTTCCGCGCCAGAATTTTATAATTCTTTATCATATTTTAGCTAAAAGAAAACATTGCATCAAGAAAATTGCAATTTCAAGTGTGGTAGGTATTCTAGAATCCAGTCCATGTAGCTTACAATATACAACGTACTCGTATTCATTAAAATGACACCCGAAATTGAAATTTTATTATCTGATTGGTACTACGTTATGGTCACTTTTGTATGGCCAATGCTAAAATTATCCATAGGATAGATCCTAAAGCATAAATATGAATGTTTTAACAAAAATATACATCTCAAGAATATGTAAAATATGACTTTATTTTTGTAAAAAATCATATAAATATTTGCTTTTGCGCCCGAATTTTATAATTCTTTATCATATTTTAGCTAAAAGAAAACATTGCATCAAGAAAATTGCTATTTCAGGAGTGGTAGGTATTCTAGAATCCAGCCCATGTAGCTTACAATATACAACGTATTCATCAACAAAAGTTAAAATCTGACTTTATTTTTGTAAAAAATTATATAAATATTTGCATCCGCGCCCGAATTTTATAATTCTTTATCATATTTTAGCTAAAAGAAAACATTGGATCAAGAAAATTGCTATTTCAGGAGTGGTAGGTATTCTAGAATCCAGCCCATGTAGCATACAATATACAACGTATTCATTAAAATGACACCCGAAAATTGAATGTTTATTATCTGATTGTTACCACGTTACGGTCACTTTTCCACGTCCAATGCTAAAATAATCCATAGTATAAATCCTATAGCATGAATATGAATGTTTTAACAAAAATATCCAGTTAAAGAATAGGTAAAATCTGACTTTATTTTTGTAAAAAAATCATATAAATAATTGCTTCCGCCGGAATTTTGTAATTTTTCATCATATTTTAGGTAAAAGAAAACATTGCAACAAGAAAATTGCTATTTCAAGTGTGGTAGGTATTCTAGAATCCAGTCCATGTAGCTCACAATATACAACGTATTCTTCAAGAATAGCTAAAATCTGACTTTATTTTTGTAAAAAATCATATAAATATTTGCTTCCGCGCCCGAATTTTATAATTCTTTAACATATATTAGCTAAAAGAAAACATTGCAACAACAAAATTGCTATTTCAAGTGTGGTAGGTATTCTAAAATCCAGCCCATGTAGCTTACAATATACAACGTATTCATTAAAATGACACCCGAAAATTGACTGTTTATTATCTGATTGGTACCACGTTACGGTCACTTTTCCATGTCCAATGCTAAAATTATCCATAGTATAGATCCTAATGCATGAATATGAATGTTTTAACAAAAATATCCAGTTAAAGAATAGGTAAAATCTGACTTTATGTTTGCAAAAAATCATATAAATATTTGCTTTCGACCGAATTTTATAATTCTTCATCTTGTTTTAGCTAGAAGAAATCTGACTTATATACATACATATATACAACGTATTCATTAAAATGACACCCGTAAATTGAATGTTTATTATGTGATTGGTACTACGGGACGGTCACTTTTGCATATCCAATGCTAAAATTATCCATGGTATAGATACTAAAGCATGAATATGAATGTTTTAACAAAAATATCCATTTAAAGAATAGGTGAAATCTGATTTTATTTTTGTAAAAAGTCATATAAATATTTGCTTCCGCCCGAATTTTATAATTCTTTATCATATTTTAGCTAGAAGAAAACATTGCAACAAGAAAATTACTATTTCAAGTGTGGTAGGTAATTTAGAATCCAGCCCATGTAGCTTACAATATTCAACGTATTCATCAAGAAAAGGTAAAATCTGACTTTATTTTTGTAAGAAATCATATAAATATTAGCTTCCGCGCCCGAATTTTATAATTTTTCATCATATTTTAGTTAAAAGAAAACATTGCAACAAGGAAATTGCTATTTCAAGTGTAGTAGTTATTCCAGAATCCAGCCCACGTAGCTTACAATACACAACGTATTCATCAAGAATAGGTAAAATCTGACTTTATTTTTGTAAAAATTATATAAATATTTGCATCCGCGTCCAAATTTTATAATTCTTTATCATATTTTAGCTAAAAGAAAACATTGCATCAAGAAAATTGCTATTTCAAGTGTGGTACGTATTCTAGAATCCAGCCCATGTAGCTTACAATATACAAAGTATTCATCAAGAAAAGGTAAAATCTGACATTATTTTTGTAAAAAATCATATAAATATTTGCTTTCTCGCCCGAATTTTATAATTCTTCATCATATTTTAGCTAAAAAAAAACATTGCAACAAGAATATTGCTTATTCAAGTGTGGTATTTAATCTAAAATCCAGCCCATGTAGCTTACAATATACAAAGTATTCATCAAGAACAGGTAAAATCGGTCAATATTTTTGTAAAAAATAATACAAATATTTGCTTCCGTGCCCGAATTTTATAATTTTTTATCATATTTTAGCTAAAAGAAAACATTGCAACAAGAAAATTGATATTTCAAGTGTGGTAGGTATTCTAGAATCCAGGCCATGTAGCTTACAATATACAACGTACTCATCAAGAAAAGGTAAAATCTGACTTTATTTTTGTAAAAAATCATATAAATATTAGCTTCCGCGCCCGAATTTTATAATTTTTCATCATATTTTAGTTAAAAGAAAACATTGCAACAAGGAAATTGCTATTTCAATTGTGGTAGTTATTCTAGAATCCAGCCCACGTAGCTTACAATACACAACGTATTCATCAAGAATAGGTAAAATCTGACTTTATTTTTGAAAACAATCATACAAAAATTTGCTTCCGCGTCCGAATTTTATAATTCTGCATTATATTATAGCTGAAAGAAAATATTGTAACAAGAAAAATGCCATTTCAGGAGTGGTAGGTATTCTAGAATCCAGCCCATGTAGCTTACAAAATACAACTTTTTCATCAAGAAAAGGTAAAATCTGACTTTATTTTTGTAAAAAATCATATGAATATTTGCTTCCACGCCCGAATTTTATAATTCTTCATCATATTTTAGTTAAAAGAAAACATTGGATCAAGAAAATTGCTATTTCAGGAGTGGTAGGTATTCTAGAATCCAGCCCATGTAGCATACAATATACAACGTATTCATTAAAATGACACCCGAAAATTGAATGTTTATTATCTGATTGGTACCACGTTACGGTCACTTTTCCACGTCCAATGCTAAAATAATCCATAGTATAAATCCTAAAGCATGAATATGAATGTTTTAACAAAAATATCCAGTTAAAGAATAGGTAAAATCTGACTTTATTTTTGTAAAAAATCATATAAATAATTGCTTCCGCCGGAATTTTGTAATTTTTTATCATATTTTAGGTAAAAGAAAACATTGCAACAAGAAAATTGCTATTTCAAGTGTGGTAGGTATTCTAGAATCCAGTCCATGTAGCTTACAATATACAACGTATTCTTCAAGAATAGCTAAAATCTGACTTTATTTTTGTAAAAAATCATATAAATATTTGCTTCCGCGCCCGAATTTTATAATTCTTTAACATATATTAGCTAAAAGAAAACATTGCAACAACAAAATTGCTATTTCAAGTGTGGTAGGTATTCTAAAATCCAGCCCATGTAGCTTACAATATACAACGTATTCATTAAAATGACACCCGAAAATTGACTGTTTATTATCTGATTGGTACCACGTTACGGTCACTTTTCCATGTCCAATGCTAAAATTATCCATAGTATAGATCCTAATGCATGAATATGAATGTTTTAACAAAAATATCCAGTTAAAGATTAGGTAAAATCTGACTTTATGTTTGCAAAAAATAATATAAATATTTGCTTTCGTCCGAATTTTATAATTCTTCATCTTGTTTTAGCTAGAAGAAATCTGACTTATATACATACATATATACAACGTATTCATTAAAATGACACCCGTAAATTGAATGTTTATTATGTGATTGGTACTACGGGACGGTCACTTTTGCATATCCAATGCTAAAATTATCCATGGTATAGATACTAAAGCATGAATATGAATGTTTTAACAAAAATATCCATTTAAAGAATAGGTGAAATCTGATTTTATTTTTGTAAAAAGTCATATAAATATTTGCTTCCGCCCGAATTTTATAATTCTTTATCATATTTTAGCTAGAAGAAAACATTGCAACAAGAAAATTACTATTTCAAGTGTGGTAGGTAATTTAGAATCCAGCCCATGTAGCTTACAATATTCAACGTATTCATCAAGAAAAGGTAAAATCTGACTTTATTTTTGTAAGAAATCATATAAATATTAGCTTCCGCGCCCGAATTTTATAATTTTTCATCATATTTTAGTTAAAAGAAAACATTGTAACAAGGAAATTGCTATTTCAAGTGTAGTAGTTATTCCAGAATCCAGCCCACGTAGCTTACAATACACAACGTATTCATCAAGAATAGGTAAAATCTGACTTTATTTTTGTAAAAATTATATAAATATTTGCATCCGCGTCAAAATTTTATAATTCTTTATCATATTTTAGCTAAAAGAAAACATTGCATCAAGAAAATTGCTATTTCAGAAGTGGTAGGTATTCTAGAATCCAGCCCATGTAGCTTAAAATATACAACGTATTCATTAAAATAAGACCCGAAAATTGAATGTTTATTATCTGATTGGTACCACTTTAAGGTCACTTTTGCATGTCCAATGCTAAAATTATCCATAGTATAGATCCTAAAGCATGAATATGAATGTTTTAACAAAAATATCCATTTAAAGAATAGGTGAAATCTGACTTAATATTTGTAAAAAAACATATAAATATTTGCTTCCGCGCCCGAATTTTATAATTCTTCATCATATATTAGTTAAAAGAAAACATTGCAACAAGAAAATTGCTATTTCATGTGTGGTAGGTATTCTAGAATCCAGCCATTGTAGCTTACAATATACAACGTATTCATCAAAAATAGGTAAAATCTGACTTTATTTTTGTAACAAATCATATAAATATTTGCTTCCGCGCCCGGATTTTATAATTTTTAATTATATTTTAGCTAAAAGAAAACATTGCAACAAGAAAATTGCTATTTCAAGTGTGGTAGGTATTCTAGAATCCAGCCCACGTAGTTTACAATATACAACGTATTCATCAAGAATAGGTAAAATCTGACTTTATTTTTGTAAACAATCATATAAATATTTGCTTTCGCGACCGAATTTTATAATTCTTCATCATATGATAGCTAAAAGAAAACATTGCAACAAGAAAATTGCTATTTCAAGTGTGGTAGGTATTCTAGAATCCTGTCTATATAGCTTACAATATACAACGTATTCATCAAGAAAAGGTAAAAACTGACTTTATTTTTGTAAAAAATCATATAAATATTTGCTTCCGCGCCCGAATTTTGTAATATTTCATCTTATATTAGGTAAAAGAAAACGTTGCAACAAGAAAATTGCTAATTCAAGTGTGGTAGGTATTCTAGAATTCAGCCCATGTGGCTTACAATATACAACGTATTCATCAGGAATAGGTAAATTCTGACTTTATTTTTGTAAAAAATCATGTAAATATTTGCTTTCTCGCCCGAATTTTATAATTCTTCATCATATTTTAGCTAAAAGAAAACATTGCAACAAGAATATTGCTATTTCAAGTGTGGTACGTATTCTAGAATCCAGCCCATGTAGCTTACAATATACAAAGTATTCATCAAGAAAAGGTAAAATCTGACATTATTTTTGTAAAAAATCATATAAATATTTGCTTCCGCGCCCGAATTTTAGAATTCTCTATCATATTTTAGCTAAAAGAAAACATTGAAACAAGAAAATTGCTTATTCAAGTGTGGTATTTAATCTAAAATCCAGCCCATGTAGCTTACAATATACAAAGTATTCATCAAGAACAGGTAAAATCGGTCAATATTTTTGTAAAAAATAATACAAATATTTGCTTCCGTGCCCGAATTTTATAATTTTTTATCATATTTTAGCTAAAAGAAAAAATTGCAACAAGAAAATTGATATTTCAAGTGTGGTAGGTATTCTAGAATCCAGGCCATGTAGCTTACAATATACAACGTACTCATCAAGAAAAGGTAAAATCTGACTTTATTTTTGTAAAAAATCATATAAATATTAGCTTCCGCGCCCGAATTTTATAATTTTTCATCATATTTTAGTTAAAAGAAAACATTGCAACAAGGAAATTGCTATTTCAATTGTGGTAGTTATTCTAGAATCCAGCCCACGTAGCTTACAATACACAACGTATTCATCAAGAATAGGTAAAATCTGACTTTATTTTTGAAAACAATCATACAAAAATTTGCTTCCGCGTCCGAATTTTATAATTCTGCATTATATTATAGCTGAAAGAAAATATTGTAACAAGAAAAATGCCATTTCAGGAGTGGTAGGTATTCTAGAATCCAGCCCATGTAGCTTACAAAATACAACTTTTTCATCAAGAAAAGGTAAAATCTGACTTTATTTTTGTAAAAAATCATATGAATATTTGCTTTCACGCCCGAATTTTATAATTCTTCATCATATTTTAGTTAAAAGAAAACATTGGATCAAGAAAATTGCTATTTCAGGAGTGGTAGGTATTCTAGAATCCAGCCCATGTAGCATACAATATACAACGTATTCATTAAAATGACACCCGAAAATTGAATGTTTATTATCTGATTGGTACCACGTTACGGTCACTTTTCCACGTCCAATGCTAAAATAATCCATAGTATAAATCCTAAAGCATGAATATGAATGTTTTAACAAAAATATCCAGTTAAAGAATAGGTAAAATCTGACTTTATTTTTGTAAAAAATCATATAAATTTTTGCTTCCGCGCTCGAATTTTATAATTTTTCATCATATTTTAGCTAAAAGAAAACATTGCAACAAGAAAATTTCTATTTGAAGTGTGGTAGGTATTCTAGAATCCAGCACATGTAGCTTACAATATACAAAGTCTTCATCAAGAATAGCTAAAATTTGACTTTATTTTTGTAAAAAATCATATAAATATTTGCATCCGCGCCCGAATTTTATTATTCTTCATCATATATTAGCTAAAAGAAACCATTGCAACAAGAAAATTGCTCTTTTAAGTGTGGTAGGTATTCTAAAATCCAGCCCATATAGCTTACAATATACAACGTATTCATTAAAATGACACCCGAAAATTGACTGTATATTATCAGATTGGTACCACGTTACGGTCACTTTTCCATGTCCAATGCTAAAATTATCCATAGTATAGATCCTAATGCATGATTATGAATGTTTTAACAAAAATATCCAGTTAAAGAATAGGTAAAATCTGACTTTATTTTTGTAAAAAATCATATAAATATTTGCTTCCGCCCGAATTTTATAATTCTTCATCATGTTTTAGCTAGAAGAAATCTGACTTATATACATCAAGAAAAGGTAAAATCTGACTTTATTTTTGTAAAAAATCATATAAATATTAGCTTCCGCGCCCGAATTTTATGATTTTTCATCATATTTTAGTTGAAAGAAAACATTGCAACAAGGAAATTGCTATTTCAATTGTGGTAGTTATTCTAGAATCCAGCCCACGTAGCTTATAATACACAACGTATTCATCAAGAATAGGTAAAATCTGACTTTATTTTTCAAAACAATCATATAAAAATTTGCTTCCGCGTCCGAATTTTATAATTCTTCATTATATTATAGCTGAAAGAAAATATTGCAACAAGAAAATTACCATTTCAGGAGTGGTAGGTATTCTAGAATCCTGCCCATGTAGCTTACAATATACAACTTTTTCATCAAGAATAGGTAAAATCTGACTTTATTTTTGTAAAAAATCATATGAATATTTGCTTCCGCGCCCGAATTTTATAATTCTTCATCATATTTTAGTTAAAAGAAAACATTGCAACAAGAAAATAGCTATTTCAAGTGTGATAGGTATTTTAGATTCCAGCCCATGTAGCTTACAATATACAACGTATTCATCAAGAATAGGTAAATTCTGACTTAATTTTTGAAAAAAATCTTATAAATATTTCCTTCCGCGCCCGAATTTTATAATTCTTCATCATATTTTAGCTAAAAGAAAACATTGCAACAAGACAATTGCTTTATCAAGTGTGATAGGTATTCTAGAATCTAGCCCATGGAGCTTACAATATACAACATATTCATCAAGAATAGGTAAAATATGATTTTTATTTTTGAAAAAATTATATAAATATTTGCTTCCGCGCCGGAATTTTATAATTCTTCATCATATTATAGCTAAAAGAAATCATTGCAACAAGAACATTGCTATTTCAAGGGTAGGTAATCTAGTATCCAGCCCATGTAGGTTACAATACACAACGTATTCATTAAAATGACACCCGAAAATTGAATGTTTAATATCTGATTGGTAGCACGTTATGGTTACTTTTGCATGTCCAATGCTAAAATTATCCATAGTATAGATCCTAAAGTATGAATATGAATGTTTTAACAGTAATATCCATTTCAAGAATAGGTAAAATCTGACTTTATTGTTGTCAAAAATCATATAAATATTTGCTTCCGCGCCCGAAGTTTATAATTCTTTATAATATTTTAGCTACAAGAAAACATTGCAACAAGAAATTTGCTATTTCAAGTATGGTAGGTATTCTAGAATCCAGTCAATGTGGCTTACAATATACAACGTATTCACCAAGAAAAGATAAAATCTGACTTTATTTTCGTAAAAAATCATATAAATATTTGCTTTTGCACACGAATTTTATAATTTTATATAATATTATAGCTAAAAGAAAACATTATATAATTCTTTATCATATTTGTATTTACAAGTGTGGTAGGTATTATAGAATCAAGCCCATGTAGCTTACAATATACAACGTATTCATCGAGAATAGGTAAAATCTGACTTTTATTTTGTAAAAAATCTTATAAATATTTGCTTCCCCGCCCGAATTTTATAATTCTTCATCATATTTTAGCTAAAAGAAAACATTGCAACAAAAAAATTACTATTTCAAGTGTGGTAGGTATTCTAGAATCCAGCCCATGTAGTTTACAATATACAACTTTTTCATCAAGAAAAGGTAAAATATGACTTTATTTTTGTAAAAAATCATATAAGTAATTGCTTCCGCGCCCGAATTTTATAATTTTTCATCATATTTTAGCTAAAAGAAAACATTGCAACAAGATAGTTGCAATTTCATGTGTGGTAGGTATTTTAGAATCCAGCTGATGTAGCTTACAATATACAACATATTCAACAAGAATAGGGAAAATCTGACTTTATTTTTGTAAAATATCATATAAATATTTGCTTCCGCGCCCGAATTTTATAATTCTTCATCATATATTTGCTAAAAGAAAACATTGCAATAAGAAAATTGCTATTTCAAGTATGGTGGATATTCTAGAATCCATCCCATGTATCTTACAATATACAACGTATTCTTAAAAAATAAGTAAAATCTGACTTTATTTTTGTAAAAAATCATATAAATATTTGTTTCCGCGCCCGAATTTTGTAATTCTTCATCATATTTTAGCTAAAAGAAAACATTGCAACAAGAAAATTGCTATTTCAAGTGTGGTAGTTATTCTAGAATCCAGGGGAACGCATGAAGTGTCATACTGCCATTTCTTCTTAATGAATACGTTGTATAATGTAAACTACATGGGCTGGATTGTAGAATACCTACTACACTTGAAATAGCAATTTTCTTGTTGCAATGTTATCTTTTGGCTAAAATATGATGAAGAATTATCAAATTCGGGCGTTAAAGCAAATGTTTATATGATTTTTTACAGAAATAAAGTCAGATTTTACCTATTCTCGATGAATATGTTGTATATTGTAAGCTACATGGGCTGGATTCTAAAATACCTACCACACTTAAAACAGCAATTTTCTTTGTTGCAATGTTGTCTTTTAGCTAAAAAACTATGAAAAATTATAAAATACGGGCGCGGAAGCAAATATTTATATGATTTTTTACAAGAATAAAGTCAGATTTTACCTTTTCTTGATGAATACGTTTTATATTTCAACTACATGGGCTGGAGTGTAGAATACCTACTACACTTAAAATACCAATTTTCTTGTTGCAATGTTTTCTTTTAGCTAAAATATGATAAAGAATTATAAAATTCGGGCGCGGAAGCAAATATTTATATGATTTTTTACAAAAATAAAGTCAGATTTTACCTTTTCTTGATGAATACGTTGTATATTGTAAGCTACATGGGCTGGATTCGGGTAGGGTCCAAGTGTCATACTGCCATTACATCGCCTTATTCATCCCTTGCTTTTTCAGTTTCATATTGCTCAAATATTGCCTGATTCAAATCTTGCCTTGCGCAACGTCATACTGCTTTCGCATCGCCTTGCGCATGGCTCGCCTTATTCAGTTTCATACGGTTCAAATCTTGCCCATGAAGTTGTCGCGCATCAAAGTATGCATTTCTCGCCTTGCTCATTTTCCTACAACACGCGCGCAAGTACAGTCAAAGCAGCAAATGCAATAAGAAATACTTGTATTGTATTTCATTGTAGTTCTCGTATTTGAATATAAAAATATTTTAAATTTAAACCAATAAGTACAGCAAATATATAATTTTAAAATTTATTATAACAATAGGAAATCATATCACTATATATGAAGAGTAATTGGAGATATATCTATTAGTATGTAATACATTATTTTATTCACTTAAAAATAAATTCAAGACCAGTTTTTAAAGGTTAGTAATATATTATTACTTACATTTTCTACAGAATTATTATACAATGCATAATTTTTATGAAGATAATAATACAATTAATATTTGTATTAATTAATTAATTAATAAATAATTTAAAAATAAAATAAATTTTTACTCTGGTTATTAATAACATACTGGGTGGTGACTTGAACACCCGAAAATGGGGATTTAACAGGTAAAATTAAATTTTTGTAATTTCCTGCTTCCCTAATAATTTTAGATAAAAAAGCTTGAAATAATAGATGTAGAGCATAAATTTCTTCACCTGAATTGTATGAAAAATGTTTCATTTAAATACGAAGGTACACGTAAATACTTTTCATTGAACAGTCAATAAGCAAAAAAAAAATTGTCAAATACAAACGGGTTAGAATTTTTAGATCCGTAAATGACTAAATATGCTTTAGCTATATATATCATATAATATTTAACCAAAAATGGATTAAAATAAAAGTTGAAAAATATGAAACTAAAATTATATTAACAGGTTTACTTTGACCAGAAAATTTGCATGTAGCTACCAATTGTTTTGTGGTTGTTTTTTACTTCCTTCTACAAAGTAAAGGAAGTATTGTTATGGCGAAATATTTCGCATTTTCAGGTTGGAACGAAATGATTCATTTTGACCATAACTGAATCCATTTTGAATAGTTTTGGCCTGATTTTTTACAATAAACTAACGTTGACAACTGTCAGATTATATTTCGTGAGAAATATGTATTTAATAAATGACAATAATATTTCTTTCTTTGCAATTTTTTGAGCGATTGAAATAATTTTGAATAATGCAATAAGTAACAGTGATAGACATTTTAATAAAATTTTCAAAAGATGATCCATTTCGTAAGGAAGTTCGAATAAATTAAGAGAATGGAAATTGAAGAATAATTAGCCGTAAAATTATTTTAATTTCAAGTTAAATAAGTTTAAATGAATTGCAACAAAAAATATACATAATTTATAGTGAACAAGGAAGTCACGTGGTACCCACATTATATTTAAACATCAATGTTCTAAGGGTTTAAAGATGGACTTCTTGGAATCAATGGAAATCCAAAAAGCAGTGAAAGATGGCAAAAGCCTCATGAATGAACAATTGGACCTTTATAAATCTCCATTGGTTTCTCCACTTTAATCCCCGTCTCTTGTAATTATACCTGTGTCTTGCATATAAATTCATTCTTCTTGTAATGTACTTCATTCGGTTATTTCCTGATGATGGCCTAGTATGCCGAAATACATATCGAAATAAATTCAATTTTTGAAACTAACCAAGTATTTTTTCTTTTTTAACTTGTTATAATAATGTTTCAACGAGAACCGACAGTAGAATCCATCAAATTTATTTTAAGTAAGTTTATTCATTTTCCAAAGGTCCACAACAGGAAAAAAAATGTACCAGAAAATACCAAGTTTCATTCTTTATTTTTTGGCGTGTAACACTTTTGCTATAAAATAAGGCGGGGAGCAACGAGAGTTTAAAAAAATATGTCCTATGTTCAATATTTAGCTATTTTTTATATACTCGGATTTCTATACAAACAAGATTCTATAGTTAGACATGTGTCATCTACTACTGATATATTATAAACTATGGGTGATTTAAACAAATTAATGTAATGTGCTACATTTGTATAAATCACCGACAGGTTATCATGTATCACTAGCAGAAGACACATTTCTAACTATGGAATCTTGTTTATGTAGAAATCCGAGGTGCTGTGAAGGTGGCACAGCCATATTGACACAATTTAAAAAAAACTATCCTATTATTAAGTACTAATTATTTACGGCAAAAAAAAATTTATTACCCTTGCCGTTTAAAAAAAAATGGTGGCTGTGCCAGCTTCTCAGTGAAGCTAGCACACCACCGAAAAAAAGAGTAATTTTTTTTGTTATTATTTAGTACTAATTAATTACTAATTAATTACCACAAGCTAAAATTAATTACCATTATCATTAACGAGAAAACGCAACTTTTTCAGATTTCCAAACGAAGCTAGCGCACGAACGCGAAAGAACAAATTCCTATGTCAAAATGCTTCGAAAATAAAATAAATCAAGTTGCTAAAAATACCTAACAATAATAATTGTCGATATAAACTATTTAAAAGAGATTGTGCCGAAGTAATAAATTGTTAAATATAGTTTAGAGAACGATTTCCTTGGAAAGAAAGATTTTCGACGAAATTTTAATCTTAAACTAAATTTTGGCAATGGTAATTTTTATAAATCAAGTTGCTCAATACACCTAACAATAATAACTGTCGATATAAACTATTTAAGAGAGATTGTGCCGAAGTAATAAATTGTTAAATATAGTTTAGAGAACGATTTCCTTGGAAAGAAAGATTTTCGATGAAATTTTAATCTCAAATTAAATTTTGACAATGGTAATTTTTATAAATCAAGTTGTTAAATATACCTAACAATAATAATTGTCGGTATAAACTATTTAAGAGAGATTGTGCCGAAGTAATAAATTGTTAAATATAGTGTAGAGAATGTTATCCTCGGAAAGAAAGATTTTCGATAAGATTTTAATTTCAAACTAAATTTTGACAATGGTAATTTTTATAAATCAAGTTGGTAAATATACCTAACAATAATAATTGTCGATATAAACTATTTTAGAGAGATTGTGCTGAAGTAATAAATTGTTAAATATAGTTTAGAGAATGATTTCCTTGGAAAGAAAGATTTTCGAAGAGATTTTAATTTCAAACTAAATTTTGGCAATGGTAATTTTTATAAATCAAGTTGCTAAATATACCTAACAATAATAATTACCGATATAAACTATTTTAGAGAGATTGTGCTGAAGTAATAAATTGTTAAATAAAGTTTAGAGAACGATTTCCTTTGCGATGGATTGTGCTGTTGTAATAAATTGTTAATTATTGTTCAAAAATCGAATGAGCGCTATGATTCTTCAAAAATCAAAAATAAATGTTACTACTCACAGTATTGTTCATAATCATTACTTTAGAATTAGTAATATAAATGTCAAACATTTATGCAAAAAGGGATTAAAGATGAAGTTTTTCGAACCCTGGAACATACAAAGATCACAGAACGAAAAGACAAGAAATTTGAATAAAGAAATTGACCATGTCTAATCTCTGGTTTAATTCCTTTTCCTTTTGCTACCATAGTAGATAACATATAATGCATTTTAAATGCACCTTATCTAATTTAAATTTGTCAATTAAGAAGAATAAATTATTAATTTAAATTCAACTATAAATTTTAAATACAACTAGTTATAAAAATAAATTACTAAGTTGTTTAAAAAAATGAATTTTATTTATATTCGTATTTCGGCTTATAAGGCCATTATCAGGAAACCAGCTTTGCAATTATAGTAAAAACTAAAAGGGATTAACGCGGAGAGATCAAGGGAGATTTGACTAAGTCAAGTTGTTCATTCATAAGATGACCCTTTCATTGTTGATATTTGGATTTCGAACTATTCTAAGAACTCCATTATTAGTTATTAAAACATGTACCTATATTTTGTGTTGATCTTTTGTTACAGGTATGTAAATATTTTTCCGTAGTTAATAAACTAATATTTTATATTAATTATGTCTTATTTTTTATAATATATTTTCAGTTTACAAAATTTATGCAAAGTAAGTACAGTTTGAATTTCTTTAATATAGCCCTTACAGTTGGGATAAAATCTCACCCTTCCTGCTATTCTTTAATTCATGTTACTTTGGAAAATGGAATGTGTAATAGATGATAGATGGAACCTGATTTATAAAAATTACCATTGTCAAAATTTAGTTTGAAATTAAAATTTCGTCGAAAATCTTTCCTTCCGAGGAAATCATTCTCTAAACTATATTTAACAATTTATTACTTTAGCACAATCTCTCTAAAATAGTGTATATCGACAATTATTATTGTCAGGTATATTTAGCAACTTGATTTATAAAAATTACCATTGCCAAAAATTAGTTTGAAATTAAAATCTCTTCGAAAATCTTTCTTTCCAAGGAAATCATTCTCTAAACTATATTTAACAATTTATTACTTCAGCACAATCTCTCTAAAATAGTTTATATCGACAATTATTATTGTTAGGTATATTTACCAACTTGATTTATAAAAATTACCATTGTCAAAATTTAGTTTGAAATTAAAATCTCATCGAAAATCTTTCTTTCCGAGGAAAACATTCTCTAAACTATATTTAACAATTTATTACTTCGGCACAATCTCTCTAAAATAGTTTATACCGACAATTATTATATTAAGGTGTATTTAGCAACTTGATTTATAATAATTACCATTGTCAAAATTTAGTTTAAGATTAAAATTTCGTCGAAAATCTTTCTTTCCGAGGAAATCATTCTCTAAACTATATTTAACAATTTATTACTTCAGCACAATCTCTCTAAAATAGTTTATATCGACAATTATTATTGTTAGGTATATTTAGCAACTTGATTTATAAAAATTACCATTGCCAAAATTTAGTTTGAAATTAAAATCTCTTCGAAAATCTTTCTTTCCAAGGAAATCATTCTCTAAACTATATTTAACAATTTATTACTTCATCACAATCTCTCTAAAATAGTTTATATCGACAATTATTATTGTTAGGTATATTTACCAACTTGATTTATAAAAATTACCATTGTCAAAATTTAGTTTGAAATTAAAATCTCATCGAAAATCTTTCTTTCCGAGGAAATCAGTCTCTAAACTATATTTAACAATTTATTACTTCGGCACAATCTCTCTTAAATAGTTTATACCGACAATTATTATTGTTAGGTATATTTAACAACTTGATTTATAAAAATTAACAATGCCAAAATTTAGTTTGAAATTAAAATCTCATCGAAAATCTTTCTTTCCGAGGATAACATTCTCTAAACTATATTTAACAATTTATTACTTCATCACAATCTCTCTAAAATAGTTTATATCGACAATTATTATTGTTAGGTATATTTACCAACTTGATTTATAAAAATTACCATTGTCAAAATTTAGTTTGAAATTAAAATCTCATCGAAAATCTTTCTTTCCGAGGAAATCAGTCTCTAAACTATATTTAACAATTTATTACTTCGGCACAATCTCTCTTAAATAGTTTATACCGACAATTATTATTGTTAGGTATATTTAACAACTTGATTTATAAAAATTAACAATGCCAAAATTTAGTTTGAAATTAAAATCTCATCGAAAATCTTTCTTTCCGAGGATAACATTCTC
This sequence comes from Stenolophus ochropezus, assembly GCA_035578165.1. NCBI lineage: Eukaryota > Metazoa > Arthropoda > Insecta > Coleoptera > Carabidae > Stenolophus > Stenolophus ochropezus. Next base: position 38,095 of record JAQOWZ010000215.1, read on the forward strand.
TAAACTATATTTAACAATTTATTACTTCGGCACAATTTCTCTTAAATAGTTTATACCGACAATTATTATTGTTAGGTATATTTAACAACTTGATTTATAAAAATTACCATTGTTAAAATTTAGTTTGAGATTAAAATTTCAACGAAAATCTTTCTTTCCAAGGAAATCGTTCTCTAAACTATATTTAACAATTTATTACTTCGGCACAATCTCTCTTAAATAGTTTATATCGACAATTATTATTGTTATGTGTATTTAGCAACTTGATTTATAAAAATTACCATTGCCAAAGTTTAGTTTAAGATTAAAATTTCGTCGAAAATCTTTCTTTCCAAGGAAATCGTTCTCTAAACTATATTTAACAATTTATTACTTCGGCACAATCTCTTTTAAATAGTTTATATCGACAATTATTATTGCTAGGTATATTTAGCAACTTGATTTATTTTATTTTCGAAGCATTTTGACATAGGAATATATTCTTTCGCGTTCGTGCGCTAGCTTCGTTTGGAAATCTGAAAAAGTTGCGTTTTCTCGTTAATGATAATGGTAATTAATTTTAGCTTGTGGTAATTAATTAGTAATTAATTAGTACTAAATAATAACAAAAAAATTACTCTTTTTTTCGGTGGTGTGCTAGCTTCACTGAGAAGCTGGCACAGCCACCATTTTTTTTTAAACGGCAAGGGTAATAAATTTTTTTTGCTGTAATTAATTAGTATTTAATTAGTACTAAATAATAGGATAGTTTTTTTTAAATTGTGCCAATATGGCTGTGCCACCTTCACAGCACCGAAATCCGAGTATATGTTCGTTGCTCAAACACTCACTCGGTATAATGAAAGGCAGTATATAACAAAGATATTAGAACAATTAATTTTAATATAAATAATTTGAGGATATTATTATTAGGGAAAACAAAATTAACTGGATTATATAAAATTCAATGTAAACAATTACGACGCCATATAGGAAAAAGTGGTAGATGTTTTTAATTAAGAATTAAACATGAAAACACAGTAAACAAAAATCTTAAAAACATTCATTTTACCAACCATTATATTAGTAAAAATCCAATCATTCTTCTATGGGAATAAGAAATTTTACATGTAGTAGACAAGGGATTATGAATGAATTGTCTAGAAAATCTAAAGATTAAGAAAGCCGTTATGGAAAAGGAAAATATTGCCAATGACCAATGTAATCCATTCCTCCCTCTACCCTATTTGTAAAATTGTATAAATACTGATCATTTGTGTATCTATACACAGTCTGAAGATTTCCGAAAGGACGAAACGATCTTCACTTTAATAAAAAAATTGTGGGAGACTCAAGTGTTTTAAATTAATTTATTATTATATTATATTCAGGTAAGTTGAAATTATATTATAGTAAAATCAATTTCTATTGTTAAAATTATAGAAAGGTAAAATTAATCCTGTTGTTATATAAGAACTTGGTTTTTCGTAGTTTATGAATAATTTTTGAACAGCACTAGATTAAAAAACACTTACTTTAGATGCTAGTTGCATACAAAATCATTATTTATAATACAAATATGGCTAGCATATATTTTTATTTTTTTATTTATTATACACTATAAGAACAACATTATACGTATATGTGCGGTAGGTTGTATTTACAACGCGAGGTTCTATATTGAAGCAGGATGCGAGGCGGGGTGCTTCAATAAAACTGAGCGATGTAAGCGATGAACAAATACATAACGCACACATAATGTATATATTTTCTAAAAAAAATGCTTGTTATTTTGGAATCATAGATTCCAACAAGCAAATTGTTGAATGGAACTTTAAAGTCAGTCAAAATAATGAAAAATTTGTATGTCTCCAATATTTTGCCAAACAATAAATTGCCGTAAATAGCGGTTTTGCAGTCATTATTTATTTTTTTTAAACAACTTTTTGTATAATAACCCCTGAAAGCTATAAAATATCGAATTAGTTTACCGCACCGCGATGCGAGAATATCTTGACTATGTATAAAATCGCAATTACCGTACAAGTGAACGATGTGTGAGAGTTATGTTTACACTTCAGGAGGCCAAAAAGAAACATTTTCCTAATGGAATACAACGGGCAGCGATATGTGGTTCGAAGAAGAAACGGTAGTACAATGTAAGTATCAAGTGATCTACCTTTAATATAAGTAATCAGTGTGCTATTCTAGAATAAAATTTAATTGGACATTTAAATGTTACAGATTTTATTCATGCAAATATAGAGTGCAATACAATTGTCCGGGTACCATGAAGGTAACAAGTGGTCATCATCAAATTTTACGTGATCACAATGATCACATTGTGCCTGAGAATAATGTGGCATTATTACGAAGAAGATTAGTCCAGAGGGCTAAGCAAAGCAGCGAAAATTTGCGCAATATATATGATGAGGAGGCAGCAAGGTATGTATATCTCATGGAAAATTGTTATTCATAATTTTTTTTATCATTAATACATCAACTATATTGATTATAAATAAAAGAAAAACTTTAATTTAAGAGAAATATTTATTTTTGTTAAATTGAATATGTTGTATTTGTTAATATATATATATATATATATATATATATATATATATATATATATATATATATATATATATATGTTTATTATTTTCTGCAATATATTAGGAATCCTGAGGCTGCTGCATCGTATGGGTATGCTGCAGCACGTAGCACCATGCATTCAGCCCGCAGACGTTGTTATCCGCCAGTGCCACCCACCTTGGAAGCTTTAGGTCGTCTCCTCATCAGCGAAGAATGGGCCCATCTAGGACAAGTCGAGATTGAGGGAACACTGCAGCCTGTATGTCGAAGGCATATAGTGACTCCAGATGGAGATGCCTTACTTTTTGCGGTGCAGGCATTACTAGACGCTACAATCGGTGGTGTGGACGAGGTACATTCGGATGGTACTTTTAAAGTTGTGCCCACAGTACCGCCGTCGCACCAGTTGTTAACTATTAATATTATAAAATTTGATAAGGTATGTAGTTGTTTACATTTAGACACAAATAAGATTATATATAATATTTAATATTTCAGAATTTGTGTATCGCGTTTGTGCTAATGAGCTGTAGGCGACAAACATTATACATAGCTGTTCTGGAGGTTTTCAAAGAATTAGTGCCAACCCTCCATCCTCTCATAGTTATGAGTGACTATGAAAGAGCTTTGCGTGGTGCAATAGCAACTGTTTTCCCCGACAGCAGAATAGTGGGATGTTTTTATCACTTTGCTGCTGTAAGAGTTATACGAGTATATGTTGAAAATATTTGATAAATAATTATTTATACATTTTAGGCGGTTTGGAAAATGAGTAGCCATCTGGGGTATGTTAATTTGTATAGACAAAATAGTTTAATAAAGAAAGCAACTAAAATGATTATGGCCCTGCCGTTACTTCCTGCCGAATCAATAGAAGTTGGTTTTGAGGAAATAAAAGCATGGTGCAAATCTAGAGACATTGGGCCTGAATTAGCTCAGGTATTAAATTACATACAAAGGTATAAATTTTTGTATTTCTGATACAGAATATATTTTTAATTAGAATTTAAATTTCAGGTTTTGGCTTAATACCGTTGGGGCTGAACATATCAGCGTTTTTGACTGCCCTCGACGCACCAATAACCACGTAGAAGCCTACAACAAAGTGCTACTGGCTAAGATGGGTGTCCATCCCAATATTTATAAATTCCTTGGTAATATTTTAAGTAAATTAATAATATATGACTTTTTACTTTCTAGAAAAAATTATATTACTACAAAAATGGTCTCTCATAGAATTCCAGCAAATGGAAAATGGGAAAGAGTGAATCGGCCGATCACATATAGATATCTGTCGAATGACAGAAAAATCCGTGATGCTCAAACGGCATGGCGTGACGGTTTATATACCACTATTCATTTTTTAGAGGTAGTGGCACATGCCGTCGAAAATGTAGCCAATGACATGCTAAATGTAAGTTACTTCAAATATTATTGATTCTATAAATTGTAATTCTGATTTATTACAGGGACATATGCTGGGATTTCGTGACGAGGATCATGTATGTTTATTTTAACAAAAAAAGATTTATTTTAATTAAATTAAAATTGTAAATGATTATAGATACTGGACATAGACGACGTCGCAGTAACTAGAAATACTGTTGCGGCTGTTGAGGAACAATCCGAAGTTAACGATGCTGCAGTACAAGAGAATGTAGTTGCAGCGGATGAGGAACCTGACGTACAGGTGGCTGCGCAGCTACCGATAGTTGTCGAGGGGCAACACGCACACGTTGAACAGATTGTTCCTCTGGCGGCATCTTACGTAAGATTATGATTAATAGATAAATGGTTTTGTAATTCGCCGTCTGATTTACAGAACATTTGCTGCATTTGTCGGGAGGAAGCATCCAGCCATTCCTGTGTACCATGTGGCCACAAATGTTTATGTATACAGTGCAGCACAGAACTCCTCGCTCGACAAGAGATGCGCTGTCCAACCTGCCGAGAAGAGGTTTTTATGTACATGCGTGTATATTAATTAATTTGTTATTATTATTTTGATATTTATTTTTAAAGAAAAAAAACCTTATATTTATTGTATTTTTTTTGTATAGGTACACAGATTTTTACTTAATTTTAAAATAAATAATTTATTTAAAATAATACAGTGTTTATCAATTTTCATTTCCTTTAATCGATAATTTATGAAGGTTATTCTTTCCTTTATATTTTTATATAATTGCTTATTCGATGCAATGAATCAAACGGTTAAAAGTCATACACATTTTGTCAAATAATACCATTTTAATAACTCAGCAACGATTTTATTATTTTCAATAATACTGTCAATAACTTTGTAGGAATATTAAAATTACACAAAAATACATCACGACATATTTTAAAATCGAGAAGATTTAAATTTCATTGTTTCTTGTCAGTGGGAAAATTGAATTATAATATACTCGTAGCTAAAACTTTTTAATCAATTAATTTCTGAGCTTACAAGGCACGTCGTATTAAATTTTCTGATTGATTCAGGTGGAGAAATTTATGCTCTACATCTATTAAAAAAGATTAAGAAGCAAAATAGAAGCAACACCATCCGAAGCACAAAGTGCATTTAGAAAAGGGCGTAGTACTCAGGATCACGTGTTTACCATTAAAAACATCATCCAGAAAACAATTGCTACTAAAACGAAAGCACTAATGACATTTATAGATCTCGAGAAGGCGTTCGACAGAGTGAATAGGGAAAAACTTTGGAAGATCCTTATTGAAAGAGGAGTACATCCAACATTAGTCAATGCCATAAAAGCATTATATAAAAGAAACAGCAACTACGTCATACATAAAAACAGAAGATCAGAAACATTTGAGACGGAAAACGGTCTAAGAAAAGGAGGTGTGATGAGTCCAGTATTGTTCACGATTATTATGGACACAATTATCAAAGAATGTGACGAGAAGACCAACAAGTTCCATGTAGGATACAGATACCTAAGACCAGTGTTAATATCGGTGTGTGCATTTGCAGACGACGTGGTGATCATAGCAGAGACCGATGAAAAAATGCAGCAGAACCTGAACATTTGGAGTGAAGTAATGAAAAAATATAATATGAAAATTTATACAAGTAAAATCAAGATTATGGTAATAGGAAGAGAACAAACAATTCAAGATATAAATATCAATAATGAAAAAATAGAAGGGGTGAATAATTTCCAATATCTAGGCACAATAATAGAAAATAACGGTAAACAAGATCTAGATATTAATGAGCGCATAGACAAAACAGTAAGAATATTCCATGCAATGAAACACAGTTTTATAGGAAAGCGAGAAATTAACAAGAAAACGAAAACAACGGTTTACAAAACGATATACAGATCTATGCTAACATATGGTTGCGAAACATGGGTATTATCCCAAAGAATGAAAAGTAAAATACAGGCACTGGAAATGAAATATCTGAAAAGAGCACAGGGAGTAACACTTTTAGACAGCATAAGAAATGATACAATAAGACAACAGTTGCAATATAAACCAATCATAGACTTTATTGAAACGCGTCAATTAGCATGGTGGGGTCATATGATCAGGATGAACGAATCGAGACCTGTACGACAATATGGATGGCAAAAGTAAAAGAAAAGAGGGACCGTGGAAGACCAAGGGATACCTGGGATACCATCATCAACAAGATCCTACAGCAGAGGAACGTCACACTACACGATGCTCAGACGATGGCGACGAACAAGAAGCAGTGGGAGAAATTCGTGCACAACTAACAGACATTACACCCTACACCGAAAGGTAGAAGGGTGCATGACTATATATATATATATATATATATATATATATATATATATATATATATATATATCAGCCATTACGGTTGTGTGATCGTGGCGTGTCTTGACTCATCGTGTAGATAAGCAACATAGCCCGCCCTGTCCAATTGGATGGGTTGCCGCACAACGGCTCGGTGTGTGCTGGCCTTGCAGAGACTGTAGGCTGACAACCTGCATCTCTAAAATGCAAGTAAAACATGTCACAAAACAAGTACTTCAGGTACTTGAGGCCTTGTTCGACATAGGAATGTTGTGCCATTGATGATATATATATATACAGGGTGAACACGAACCTAATGTCATAAATTTAAGGGTATATAGTATTTAATATGTAGATTACGAAACAGAAAGAATTTTTAGAAAATTCCCCTATTTAAGGGTAGTTTTCATGAAGCTCACATTTTTGGTACCACTGGATCACTGGCAACACATAATATTTTATAAATAAAAACACAGTTAAATACTTAAAACTAATTTAAAACGTAATGTTGAAGGGTAATCAAAACTTCATTATTTTTAATAATATTTATTTTGAGAGTTCATTGTCCCAAAAAACGGTAAATATTAACATTTCACTGGCTTATTTTTATTAAAAAAAAAGAACGAAGAAAAACGAAAGGATTAAATATTAAACTAATAAATAGTAATAATACTAGTAACTTACATTTTCTAGAATCAAAACACAGAATAAATACAAAAATTCATAAATATTGTTCAAAATTATCACCTCTCACAGCCACACACAGTGCACTACGTTGAATTAATGACACACTACATGGCAAGTGCATATGATTTTGTTGTTGAATAATTTGTACACTGTTTTGGATCCGTATCCTCAATTCTTCAATATTTTCTGACGGGCTTTGATTATCATAAACTAGGGACTTTAAATGACCCCATAGATAGAAGTCCAAGGGATTGAGATAAGTTGATCTTGGTGGCCACTATACAGGACCTCCACGGCCAATTCACCTGTTTCCGTAGATATTATTTAAATGCTGACGCACATTTGTCGCAAAATGAGGAGGAGTACCATCATGCAGAAACCATGAATTTGGACGAACATTTAATGGTATATCTTCCAATAATACTGGAAGGATATTTTTCAAAAAATCCAAATACTGGTTACCATTTAATGTGTAAGTGAGTATGTACGGGCCAAGTAAATTACCATTTAAGATTCCAGCCCAAACATTTAAAGAAAATTTATGTTGCAAACTATTTCTCACAACAATTTCCTTGGGCCCAATAATGCGAGTTGTGGAAATTATAAACACCGGCACGTGTGAAAATTGTTTTATTACTAAATAATATTGAAGAAGTAAAATTCACATTTGTAGCATTTTGTCCAAAAATACATTGACACGATGTCATTCTAGTATGGTGATCAGCAGGCATTAAACCTAGGACTTCTTGAAAATGATATGGATGATAATAATTTTTATGCAAAATATTTACAACAGTCGCCTGAGATATTTCCCCAACAACACGAGATATTTCTTTGGTACTTATTGTTGGGTCGGCATGCACTAGGTCTAGGACTTCATCCTCCATGTCGTGGCGTAGTCTGCGATTGCTGCCATCACGTCCAGAATTCCTTTTTAAATTTCCCGTGTCGCGAAGACGTTGTGTCACAGTGATAAAAGTTCTGCGATCAGGGTGGCGTCTTCGAGGATACCGTTCGGCATACAATTCTGCTGCTAATACCGCGTTTTGTCTCACTTCACCATAAATTAACAACATATCAACTAATTCAGAATTAGAATACATTTTTTTAAGAACAAGAACACTGCCAAAATGACCTACATCAATACTTTCAAGAATAATACTAAAATATTTTATATATTATACAATTACGTTCGTCAAAAATTATTTTTAATTAATTAGAATCTTTGCTACGTATAACACAATGCTGTGTGTATGGGTAGCCCCTACGCATCCAAGGTGGTCAGGAATGCGGCCGCCAGCTTTTAGACAGTGGAGAAGGGGTGGTTCCCTTTTAAAAGGCAACGACTAAGATGAAAATGGAAATGAAGGGCGCCACGTAGTTGTAAATAACAAATGACACACAACTACGAAAGTGTCTCAAGACGTAACAGCAAAATGATCAGTAGGGTGGGAGATCGTTATATAAAACAGCAAGCGTAGAGTCAGATAGCCAATATATTGAATATATAAGGAAAATACAGTATGTTATAAAAAAAATAGGTCAACACACGCGAGGGGTTAACAAAAAAATAAAGAAAGCTAAAGAATAAACTAGCCTCCGTATAGGGGTTCGGCGTACCGGGCGGAATAGGAACTCGCGTTAAGCAACGTACGGACAATGAATGGCGCAACAAAATTAGGGCACTTCGTCGGTTGGTATACCAAACGGTCTAGGCGCATGCGCATGTGACAATTAAGAAATAACTAACAGACAAGATCCTAATTCTCCTAGCGCGTTACAAACCCTATAAGGGAGTTGAGAAACACTAAGGTGATATAATCACTCGCATGAGTTTTCCAGAACAATAAATTCAATAAACAGTAAACAAATAAATACTATAAAGTACCAAGAGGCAATAATCACTCAGGAAATACTAACAATATATATAAAAATTCAATAAACGAAGGGCAATTCTAAATAAACTGCGAAAATAATCACTTGCAAAAATACTAACAGATAAATAAATTCAATAAACAAGTAGTAATACTAAATAAACTGTGAAAAAGAATCATTTGCAAAAATACTAGAAATATAAATAAATTCAATAAACAAGCGTAATACTAAATAAATCACTTGTAAAAATGATGAAAATAAATAAATGTAATAAACAATAAAATGGGAATAAGGCTTATCTGGCTCTTCCGGTGGTGTATGGCGTGGCAACGACGCAGCACAAGATGGCGGTTCTGGTTTGCACGACAGTCTCAGATCTCTCGAAATCCTGACGGAATTTCCTGCCTGTCCTAGATGTTCTCGAATACGAACAGCAATAATATCGTCGAAAGTTCCCAGAATCGAGGAAAACGATGACTGGTATACGTGTCCGAATAAGATATTCACGTATTTAAAGGACGAAATACGAATATGATAAAAAGAAGGAAACAAAAAGAACCTGAAAGAACGTTGTTAATAACCAACTTCACAACTTGTGACTTGGGCACGCCACTGGAGTAGTGTAGAGAGAGACTTTACGAATTTAATAATAAGATCAAATATTACAAAATAAGTTAAAGATAACCATTAGTTTCATGATAACCATGGAGTAAAAAAAAAGGAATTAACAACCATGTGGCTCACCTTTGATGGCGTGCGGTTCTGTAGAGTGGTTCACGTGCTAATGCCGTATAAAATCCGAGCTTAACTCGCAGGAACTATATCCCAACAGTCTCGATCTATCAAATATCCGGAACAGGTCCGTGGAATTGAAGTCAATAAAAATCCCAATTCTTCAATCACCTTCCGATAGATCTGACCACGGCAAAAGATTCAGAACAATTGTCCATCGGTCTGAAACCGACGCGTTTTGTATCAACACGCTTGTTACTTAGCCTTCACAGGCAAGTTGAAGAACAGAATTCCCGAATTACCTCCATGGAAGATGGGTTGCTAACATTTACCGTCACTGAATTATTTTAAACCGTAACAACTCCTCCCTCACCACACCAGGAAATTTTCCCAAAATTTCCGATAAGCCGAAACGAACTACGAAAGAAACAATAAACAAAATATCCGTAGCCAGAATCCAAAATCACTACACAAAACCAAGTTCAGACCTCATTATCTAAATCGTCATTAATATCAAGGGGATCGGGATGAGGTTTTAAATGTCGAGTATTCCAAGTGCCTTGAAGGACAGTGCCGTCTAAGTCTTTTAACTCGTAAGTTTCGGACGATACCTTGCGATAAATTCGAAAAGGTCCAACAAATTCTTCCGCCAACTTAGCCGAATAATGCTTTGACGCGTCTGAAAGGACAAAATTTTTCCTCCAGACCAGCTGGTTAGGCATAAACGTAACCTCCCGACGACGAAGATCATACCGAGCCTTCGACTTCACATACGCCTTCTGCAGCTTACTAGAAACCTCTCTATAAAGCTTGGGAAAGTTAGATGCTCTTTCCACTACCCGATCCTTATCAAACCCACTAACAACTTCTTCAGTGTCACCACTTTCATCAGCATTCCTAATCAAGATAGCTTCCCGCCCAAAATTAATGAAATATGGACTTAGTCCAGTGATCTCGTGCTTAGCAGTACGCAGGGCACAGGATACCTTAGGGAGAAGCTTGTCCCAGTCGCGTTGGTTATCTGAAATAAAGGAGATTAACATGGTCTTTAGCACGCGATTAACACGTTCGGCCGGATTGGCTTGCGGGTGATACAACGAAGTGAATGAACGATTGACACCGTAAGACGACAGAAGCTGAAGATACTCCCGAGAGCGATACTGCACCCCATTATCCGAAATTACCTTGCGAGGAACTCCAAACATTAGGAATACATCATCCTCTAAATGCCGAACAACGTTTTTGGCCGTAGGTTTCCGCAGCGGGAAAAATAGCGAGAATTTGCTAAAGCAATCTGCCACTACCAAAATGTAAGAATATCCTTGCCGTGACGTCGGCAAAGGCCCAACCAAATCTGTACAGATTACCTCCCAAGGACGTGATATCTGGGAATGCCCTCCCATTTTCCCTGCAGGGGCTTTCTGTTCGGGTTTAGATTTTAAACAGACGGTACAACGTCGTACGTACCTGCCGACATCTACTCTCATTTTCGGCCAAGTATATTTCTGAAGAAGCCGATAATACGTCTTATATACCCCCAAATGCCCGCTCGTTGGCTCGTCATGACACTGTCTAAGTAGATCACTTCTTCTTTCTTTTGGGACAACCTCCTTCCACTCGTCTCCCTCATCCGCTAGACCAACGTACTCGGGTTTGACAAATTTCAATAAACGACCCTCGTTAACTCGATAGTTCGGAAACAATAACGGTTTTTCCCCGACCAGCTTACACATCTTGGTGTACCACTTATCAGTGCTAACCTTTACTTCCACAGTGTCTAAGACCGGTACCGAACGGGATAAAGCATCGGGCACTACGTGGTCTTTGCCTTTGCGGTGGACTATGTCGAAACTATATTGTTGCAAACGCACTGCCCAACGCGCTAATCTGCCAGATGGATTCTGTAAGTCTCTCAGCCACAATAGAGAGTAATGATCCGTAATTACGGTGAAATGTGAGCCCTCCACATATGGTCGCAACTTCTCTATCGCCCACAATAGTGCAAGGAGCTCTTTCTCGGTAGTTGAGAATTTTCGCTCCTGTTTAGAGAGCGAGCGACTAAGGTAACAAATCACCTGCTCACCTGACTCGTGCTTTTGAGTTAGCACGGCACCTATTCCAAAATCGGAGGCATCAGTTTGCACGCAGAATTCTTTTTCGAAATCCGGACAAGACAGAATCGGGGCAGACACTAAATGATTTTTAATTGATGCCCACGCATTCTCGCAACTCTCGTCCCAACTAAATCGCGCATTTTTACGCAATAGACTCGTAAGTGGAGCAACTAAAGTTGAGAATTGTGGCACAAAGCGCCGGTACCAGGACGCCATCCCTAGTAAACGTCGTACTTCAGACACGGTCGTCGGTTTCGGAATATCGAGAATAGCGCGCACCTTCTCCGGATCGACATGGAGACCACGCTTATCGACAACATAACCAAGATATCGCAACTCGTCGCGACAAAACTGACACTTCTCTTGACTAACAGTTAATCCAGCTGTCCGTAAACGAGTCAACACTTCCCTAAGTATCTCCATGTGTTTCTCAAAAGAATTCGCCACTATCACGATGTCATCGAGATATACGAAGACGTGTGGTTCCAAGTCCAACCCAATAACCCTGTCAATGAAACGTTGCCAGGTTGCCGGGGCATTGTGCAGACCAAACGGCATCCTGCGAAAATGAAATAACCCTCGGTTAGGTACAGTAAACGCGGTCATAGGCCGTGAAGCCTCAGCAACGGGAATCTGCCAGTAAGCTGATTTAATGTCTAGCGACGTTAAGAACCTAGCATCGCGCAGCTTGTCCAGAGTATGCGACACTGACGGAAGAGGATACGCGTCTCGCCTCGTGACCTTATTAAGTTTACGGTAGTCCACACAGAGCGGTATGACCCATCCTTTTTTGGCACCAATAAGATCGGCGAGGCCCAAGGGCTATCTGAACGTTCCACAATACCCTGAGCCAACATGTTATCGAGTTCTCTGTTTACATGTTTCTGAACCGCGGGGGAAATCGGGTAGTATCGCTGTTTGATCGGCGCACTATCTGTCTCTATGCGGTGTTCTACAGAATTCGCACACCCAAGCGCAGTATCGAAAGCTGGACACAGCTCATCGACCAATTTCCCCAAAGCTTCTTCCTGGGCCGTCGTCAGATTGGAACGGGCCGTAATTGCATCTAGCGAAGTTAGCGGTTCGCTTGAGAAGTGCCATTCTTTTTTTCTCAAATCCGGCACGATGCCCATGACTCGCCAAAAATCAGCCCCTAATATTAACTGGTGTGGTAACTCCGGAACGACCAAAACGTCTATTAATTTTATCTTGTCCTGCAACCTAATCGGAACTGAAACAACCCCGAGACCTGTACAACGTTGCCCATTCGCGACGGTACAACTTGTCACGACTTTACGCATCGGCAAATTTAAATCCCTTAAAATATCCCATCCCATTTTACCCACAATGGTACGCGAAGCACCCGAATCTAAAACCCTAACATAACTTCAGGTAAACGCGACTGACACTGCGGACGGCCACCCCCAGTATCTACTTTCCGTTTCCCGGACGGCACGAAGGACAACTGTGTACTGTTACATCCGGTTTACCGCAGCGGTAACAATGAATCTTCTTCGGTTCCCTACAACTGTGCGCAAGGTGTCCAATCCGACCACAATTCCAACAGGAACTAGGCGGCCTGGCAATGCGTGGGCTCTCGTTATCAGAGTTCGGAGGCGAACAATCTACCGCCGCTACACGACAATCAGACCTCCCGCGTCGGTACGCTAAATCAGGCTCAAGAGACTTATGAACCGGTAGAGGTGATGGGAAGTATTGAGTCCGAACCTTAATATCTTCCAGCTGTCGACACATGTCGTCCAACAAGTCCACCGAACTTATTTGTGCGAGACCTAAACCTTGTTGCATGTAGGGCAACAAGTTACGGCGAATGTGTTTAACCCGATCGATTTCCGGTGGCTTTTGACTTAAACGATTAAACAAGCCTTCCATGTTGGCGATATAAATTGAAACTCTTTCGTCGTGGCCTTGCGGTCTACGCCTAATCTCCTCCCATAAACTAAAATCATAGTCGACCGGCAGAAACGTAGCCTTTAATGACGAAACTAGGTCGTCCCAATCTCTAAAATTATGGCGCTTAGCCCTAAACCAAGTCAATGCATCTCCGGTGAACAGTTCTACAGCAGACGAAAACAACTGAGATTTCGATACCTCACGCCCAGTACTCAACTCATCTACACGCTCGAGGAAATTTGACAACCCAGGGCCACCACTATACGTTAGATTCCACTTGTGGATTCCACAGTTATAATTAAAGTTTGAAGAATCGCGCACCGGTGAGCAAGGTGTCGTTAAGCCCAGTGAGATGGAATTGATGGCTTGAGCCAATCGCGCTTCAAAGTCTAAAACGTCAGACCTTTGAGGACTAGACGCTGCCTCGGGACAAGCTTCCTTATCAGGAACAACATCATCAACTGGGGTTCCTTCCCTTAGCGAGGTTTCATGTTCTTCCATAAGGAGAGCCGAAGCCTTAGCGGAAAACTTTAGGCACAATTGCCGAATATGATCCTCACAAGTTTTGGTTAGTTTATTCCTTGTCTCTGAATCGATTCCTTCCTCCGCCTTAATCCTACCGAGTCGTAACTTTACGTGGGTTAAGCGAGTATTTAAACGTGCGTACTCACTTTGATATTTCTCACTATCAAACTTTTCTAACATCCCAGTTAATTCCGTCAATTTGCTGTCACAGATCTTAAGTTCCGTTTCTGCTGGAAGAAGTGGAGTGACATAACCAACAGTATCGCCCGAGCGTTCCGACCGGAAACAATCGCGTAGCCTAGCACGCTTTTCAATAACCGTACCAGCTGTTTCGCAACCACGCACTAGCAACTCATACGACAATTCGTCCGAAAGAAGCCGATTAGGATCCATTTTAAAATCCATGACTGAACACCATACAACCGTAAACAACAAAATATAACACAAGTATCTATATACCTATAACAAATTGCCTAAATTAATTTAACTAAAAATTGAAAATTAATCTTAAAGCAACGTAAGAAAAAAAGACTAAATAAACGAAACCCTCCTACGCAAATAAGAATAGGAAGACTACCAAAATGTCGACAACTGCAACTAAGTGAACAGAATAAAATTGTTCGCAACAAAACTATATATAAACAAAAAAAAATCTCCTTTCTCAACAAGGATGCCCCACGTTGGGCGCCAAATTTGCTACGTATAACACAATGCTGTGTGTATGGGTAGCCCCTACGCATCCAAGGTGGTCAGGAATGCGGCCGCCAGCTTTTAGACAGTGGAGAAGGGGTGGTTCCCTTTTAAAAGGCAACGACTAAGATGAAAATGGAAATGAAGGGCGCCACGTAGTTGTAAATAACAAATGACACACAACTACGAAAGTGTCTCAAGACGTAACAGCAAAATGATCAGTAGGGTGGGAGATCGTTATATAAAACAGCAAGCGTAGAGTCAGATAGCCAATATATTGAATATATAAGGAAAATACAGTATGTTATAAAAAAAATAGGTCAACACACGCGAGGGGTTAACAAAAAAATAAAGAAAGCTAAAGAATAAACTAGCCTCCGTATAGGGGTTCGGCGTACCGGGCGGAATAGGAACTCGCGTTAAGCAACGTACGGACAATGAATGGCGCAACAAAATTAGGGCACTTCGTCGGTTGGTATACCAAACGGTCTAGGCGCATGCGCATGTGACAATTAAGAAATAACTAACAGACAAGATCCTAATTCTCCTAGCGCGTTACAAACCCTATAAGGGAGTTGAGAAACACTAAGGTGATATAATCACTCGCATGAGTTTTCCAGAACAATAAATTCAATAAACAGTAAACAAATAAATACTATAAAGTACCAAGAGGCAATAATCACTCAGGAAATACTAACAATATATATAAAAATTCAATAAACGAAGGGCAATTCTAAATAAACTGCGAAAATAATCACTTGCAAAAATACTAACAGATAAATAAATTCAATAAACAAGTAGTAATACTAAATAAACTGTGAAAAAGAATCATTTGCAAAAATACTAGAAATATAAATAAATTCAATAAACAAGCGTAATACTAAATAAATCACTTGTAAAAATGATGAAAATAAATAAATGTAATAAACAATAAAATGGGAATAAGGCTTATCTGGCTCTTCCGGTGGTGTATGGCGTGGCAACGACGCAGCACAAGATGGCGGTTCTGGTTTGCACGACAGTCTCAGATCTCTCGAAATCCTGACGGAATTTCCTGCCTGTCCTAGATGTTCTCGAATACGAACAACAATAATATCGTCGAAAGTTCCCAGAATCGAGGAAAACGATGACTGGTATACGTGTCCGAATAAGATATTCACGTATTTAAAGGACGAAATACGAATATGATAAAAAGAAGGAAACAAAAAGAACCTGAAAGAACGTTGTTAATAACCAACTTCACAACTTGTGACTTGGGCACGCCACTGGAGTAGTGTAGAGAGAGACTTTACGAATTTAATAATAAGATCAAATATTACAAAATAAGTTAAAGATAACCATTAGTTTCATGATAACCATGGAGTAAAAAAAAAAGGAATTAACAACCATGTGGCTCACCTTTGATGGCGTGCGGTTCTGTAGAGTGGTTCACGTGCTAATGCCGTATAAAATCCGAGCTTAACTCGCAGGAACTATATCCCAACAGTCTCGATCTATCAAATATCCGGAACAGGTCCGTGGAATTGAAGTCAATAAAAATCCCAATTCTTCAATCACCTTCCGATAGATCTGACCACGGCAAAAGATTCAGAACAATTGTCCATCGGTCTGAAACCGACGCGTTTTGTATCAACACGCTTGTTACTTAGCCTTCACAGGCAAGTTGAAGAACAGAATTCCCGAATTACCTCCATGGAAGATGGGTTGCTAACATTTACCGTCACTGAATTATTTTAAACCGTAACATCTTATACAACTAATTTTAAATGTACTTTTGTTAACCATATGTTTAATGAAATATTAATTAAAACAGCAGTAAAAAAAAGTTTTGCTAAGAAAAGACGAATTTTCATTTTTCAAATTTTCAAAAAATTCTTTCTGTTTCTTAATCTACACATTAAATACTATATACCCTTAAATTTATGACATTAGGTTCGTGTTCACCCTATATATATATATATATATATATATATATATATATATATACATAGCCATTTTACGGCTAATTATTCTTCAATTTCCATTCTCTTAATTTATTCGAACTTCCTTACGAAATGGATCATCTTTTGAAAATTTTATTAAAATGTCTATCACTGTTACTTATTGCATTATTCAAAATTATTTCAATCGCTTAAAAAATTGCAAAGAAAGAAATATTATTGTCATTTATTAAATACATATTTCTCACGAAATATAATCTGACAGTTGTCAACGTTAGTTTATTGTAAAAAATCAGGCCAAAACTATTCGAAATGGATTCAGTTATGGTCAAAATGAATCATTTCGTTCCAACCTGAAAATACGAAATATTTCGCCATAACAATACTTCCTTTACTTTGTAGAAGGAAGTAAAAAACAACCACAAAACAATTGGTAGCTACATGCAAATTTTCTGGTCAAAGTAAACCTGTTAATATAATTTTAGTTTCATATTTTTCAACTTTTATTTTAATCCATTTTTGGTTAAATATTATATGATATATATAGCTAAAGCATATTTAGTCATTTAGGGATCTAAAAATTCTAACCCGTTTGTATTTGACAATTTTTTTTTGCTTATTGACTGTTCAATGAAAAGTATTTACGTGTACCTTCGTATTTAAATGAAACATTTTTCATACAATTCAGGTGAAGAAATTTATGCTCTACATCTATTATTTCAAGCTTTTTTATCTAAAATTATTAGGGAAGCAGGAAATTACGAAAATTTAATTTTACCTGTTAAATCCCCATTTTCGGGTGTTCAAGTCACCACCCAGTATGTTATTAATAACCAGAGTAAAAATTTATTTTATTTTTAAATTATTTATTAATTAATTAATTAATACAAATATTAATTGTATTATTATCTTCATGAAAATTATGCATTGTATAATAATTCTGTAGAAAATGTAAGTAATTATATATTACTAACCTTTAAAAACTGGTCTTCAATTTATTTTTAAGTGAATAAAATAATGTATTACATACTAATAGATATATCTCCAATTACTCTTCATATATAGTGATATGATTTCCTATTGTTATAATAAATTTTAAAATTATATATTTGCTGTACTTATTGGTTTAAATTTAAAATATTTTTATATTCAAATACGAGAACTACAATAAAATACAATACAAGTATTTCGTATTGCATTTGCTGCTTTGACTGTACTTGCGCGCGTGTTGTAGGAAAATGAGCAAGGCGAGAAATGCATACTTTGATAAGCGACAACTTCATGGGCAAGATTTGAACCGTATGAAACTGAATAAGGCGAGCCATGCGCAAGGCGATGCGAAAGCAGTATGACGTTGCGCAAGGCAAGATTTGAATCAGGCAATATTTGAGCAATATGAAACTGAAAAAGCAAGGGATGAATAAGGCGATGTAATGGCAGTATGGCACTTGGACCCTACCCGAATCCAGCCCATGTAGCTTACAATATACAACGTATTCATCAAGAAAAGGTAAAATCTGACTTTATTTTTGTAAAAAATCATATAAATATTTGCTTCCGCGCCCGAATATTATAATTCTTTATCATATTTTAGCTAAAAGAAAACATTGCAACAAGAAAATTGCTATTTTAAGTGTAGTAGGTATTCTACACTCCAGCCCATGTAGTTGAAATATACAACGTATTCATCAAGAAAAGGTAAAATCTGACTTTATTCTTGTAAAAAATCATATAAATATTTGCTTCCGCGCCCGTATTTTATAATTTTTCATAGTTTTTTAGCTAAAAGACAACATTGCAACAAGAAAATTGCTGTTTTAAGTGTGGTAGGTACTTTAGAATCCAGCCCATGTAGCTTACAATATACAACATATTCATCGAGAATAGGTAAAATCTGACTTTATTTTTGTAAAAAATCATATAAACATTTGCTTTAACGCCCGAATTTGATAATTCTTCATCATATTTTAGCCAAAAGATAACATTGCAACAAGAAAATTGCTATTTCAAGTGTAGTAGGTATTCTACAATCCAGCCCATGTAGTTTACATTATACAACGTATTCATCAAGAAGAGGTAAAATCTGACTTTATTCTTGTAAAAAATCATATAATAACTTGCTTCCGCGCCCGAAATTTATAATTTTTCATCATATATTAGCCAAAAGAAAACATTGCAACAAGAAAATTTATATTTCAAGTGTGGTAGGTATTCTAGAATCCAGCCCTTGTAGTTTACAATATACAACGTAATCATCGAGAATAGGTAAAATCTGACTTAATTTTTGTAAAAAAACATATAAATATTTGTTTCCGCTCCCGAATTTTATAATTCTTCATCATATTTTAGCTAAAAGAAATCATTGCAACAAGAAAATTGCTATTTCAAGTGTGGTAGGTATTCTAGAATCCAGCCAAGGTACTTTAAAATATACAACGTATTCATTAAAATGACACCCGAAAATTTAATGTTTATTATCTAATGGTACCACGTTATGATCACTTTTGCATGCTCAATGCTAAAACTATCCATAGTATCACTATACTAAACGATTACATTCACTATATATATATCTATATATCTATCTATCTATAGATTCATCACGAGCATCGACTAACTTTTGTAATCGCCTACAGCCTGAACCATGCAAGTGATTGTTATAATTTTTTTTTAATTTGTGGGGTTTAATGAGATCTGGTGCCTTTTGGGTGTCTTATATTTTTACTATTAGTAGTTTTCGTGTAAAAAATTAAAACTTTGCACAAATGCTGCCTTTAAACAATGGATCCCAGAGGCCATGTCTAACTTTAAGAAGAATCACGCCGTCATCCGTCACTTTTGACAATCTGACTATGAACTTTAAATGATTATATCTTTTAATAAAACATTGATATCAAAGATTTAAAAACAGTATCATGAATAATAGACTTGAGCAAATGTGTTTCAACTAATTTAAGTTTAAAACATAACGTATTTAATTAATATTAATTTTGACATTTCCAATGTCAAAAGTCAATGTTGCCAAATGTGTGATGAAGTAACTAAATTAAAACCAAATATTCCTAAACTAACTTCACTGAAGACGGTGGTAGTTGTATTAGGGTTGACAATATTAATTTATAAATTTAAAAATTAACTACTATTTTTTAATACAAACAGTGGTGCCAAATTATAAAGTAACTAAATAAAAATCAAATATTCCTAAATAAAATAAATTGAATACTTTGCTGTGTTTGTTATCAAAAGAAAGGAAACCATAAGGGCCAGCTTTAAAATGACAAAAAAAATGTGTCATGTCGATCTGCATTTGTTTTCCGTAAAAAGTTGTTAGAAGTACGTCGTCCTTGGGTTTTAAGAAAACGACACAATACGGACTGGTGTGCACGAATTGCAAAAATGTTCCATGTAGATTAGAATTTGTTTTTTGCATAATGTTGTCAGAAAAATATCGTGTTTGGGTATTTTCAAATTACAAAAGTCAATGTTGCCAAATGTTTTATAAAGTAACTAAACAAAGAACAAATATTCCCAAATGAAAGGTTACTGAAGACAGTGAATGTTATATTAGGCTAGGTCACGATGAGGGCTAGCGTGCAGAATGAACAAAAATGTTCTATATCGAACGGCTTTTGTTTTTTGGAAAATGTTGTGAGAAGTATGTGGTGTTTGGTATCAAATGAAAAGGCTCGATAAGGGCTGGCGTGTAGAATTAAGAAAAAAAGTCAGTGTTGATCGGCTTTTGTTTTTTCAAAAATTTCTCGAAGATATGTCGTATTTGGTATCAAATGAAAGGTCTCGGAGAGGGCTAGCCTGCAGAATTGACAAAAATGTACTATGTCGGTCGGTTTTTGTTTTATGCAAAAAGTTGTCAGAAGTATGTCGTGTTTGGTATCAAATGAAAGGTCTCGGAGAGGGCTAGCGTGCAGAATTGACAAAAAATGTGCTATGTCGATCGGCTTTTGTTTTTTGCAAAAGGTTGTTACAAGTATATAGTGTTTAGTATCAACTGAAAAGTCTGGGTGTGGGCTAGCGTGTAGATATGATAAAAATGTTTCATGTCGATCGACTTTTGTTTAATGCAGAAAGTTGTCAGAAGTATGTCGTATGTCAAATGAAAGGTCTCGGTGAGATTTGGAGTACATAAATGACAAAAATTTTTCATGTCGACCGGTTTTTGTTTTTTGCAAAAAAATATTAGAAGTATATCGTGTTTGCAATCTAATGAAAGGTCTCGGTGAGGCCTGACTTGCAAATATGAAATAATTGTTTCATGTCGATCGGCATTTGTTTTTAGCACTGACAGCGGAGCTCTAGGGAATGCTCGGCGTAGCCGAGAATTCGCTAGTCACTATACTAAACGATTAGATTCACTATCTATATATCTATATATCTATCTATCTATAGATTTATCACGAGCATCGAGTAACTTTTGTAATCGCCTACAGCCTGAACCATGCAAGTGATTGTTATAATTTTTTTTTAATATGTGGGGGCTAATGAGATCTGGTGCCTTTTGGGTGTCTCATATTTTTACTATTAGTAGTTTTCGTGTAAAAAATTAAAAGTTTTGCACAAATGCTGCCTTGAAACAATGGATCCCAGAGGCCATGTCTAACTTTAAGAAGAATCACGCCGTCATCCGTAACTTTTGACAATCTGCCTATGAACTTTAAATGATTATATCTTTTAATAGAACATTGATATCGAAGATTTAAAAACAGTATCATGAATAATAGACTTGAGCAAATGTGTTACAACTAATTTAAGTTTAAAACATATCGTATTTAATTAATATAAATTTTGACGTTTCCAATGTCAAAAGTCAATGTTGCCAAATGTGTGATGAAGTAACTAAATTAAAACCAAATATTCCTAAACTAACTTCACTGAAGACGGTGGTAGTTGTATTAGGGTTGACAATATTAATTTTAAATTTAAAAATTAACTATTATTTTTTAATGCACACAGTGTTGCCAAATTATAAAGTAACTAAATAAAAATCAAATATTCCTAAATAAAATAAATTGAATACTTTGCTGTGTTTGTTATCAAAAGAAAGGAAACCATAAGGGCCAGTTTTAAAATGACAAAAAAAATGTGTCATGTCGATCTGCATTTGTTTTCCGTAAAAAGTTGTTAGAAGTAGGTCGTCCTTGGGTTTTAAGGAAACGACACAATACGGACTGGTGTGCACGATGACAAAAATGTTACATGTACATTAGAATTTGTTTTTTGCATAATGTTGTCAGAAAAATGTCGTGTTTGGCTATTTTCAAATTACAAAAGTCAATGTTGCCAAATGTTTAATAAAGTAACTAAACAAAGAACAAATATTCCCAAATGAAAGGTTACTGAAGACAGTGAATGGTATATTAGGCTAGGTCACGATGAGGGCTAGCGTGCAGAATGAACAAAAATGTTCTATATCGAACAGCTTTTGTTTTTTGGAAAATGTTGTGAGAAGTATGTGGTGTTTGGTATCAAATGAAAAGGCTCGATAAGGGCTGGCGTGTAGAATTAAGAAAAAATGGCACTGTTGATCGGCTTTTGTTTTTGCAAAAATTTCTCAAAGATATGTCGAGTTTGGTCTCAAATGAAAGGTCTCGTAGAGGGCTAGCGTGGAGAATTGACAAAAATGTTCCATGTCGATCGGCTTTTGTTTTATGCAAAAAGTTGTCAGAAGTATGTCGTGTTTGGTATCAAATGAAAGGTCTCGGAGAGGGCTAGCCTGCAGAATTGACAAAAATGTGCTATGTCGATCGGTTTTTGTTTTTTGCAAAAAGTTGTCAGAAGTATATCGTGTTTGATATCAAATGAAAGTTCTCGGAGAGGGCTAGCGTGCAGAATTGATATAAATGTGCTATGTCGATCGGTATTTGTTTTTTGCAAAAAGTTGTCAGAAGTGTGTGGTGTTTGGTATCAAATGAAAAGTCTCGTTGAGGGCTAGCGTGCAGAATAGACAAAAATGTTCCATGTCGATCGGCTTTTGTTTTATGCAAAAAAGTTGTCAGAAGTATGTCGTGTTTGGTATCAAATAAAAGGTCTCAGAGAGGGCTAGCCTGCAGAATTGACGAAAATGTACTATGTCGATCGGTTTTTGTTTTTTGCAAAAGGTTGTCACAAGCATATAGTGTTTGGTATCAAATGAAAAGTCTGGGTGTGGGCTAGCGTGTAGATATGATAAAAATGTTTCATGTCGATCGACTTTTGTTTAATGCAGAAAGTTGTCAGAAGTATATCGTGTTTGGTATCAAATAAAAGGTCTCGGAGAGGGCTAGCCTGCAGAATTGACAAAAATGTGCTATGTCGATCGGTTTTTGTTTTTTGCAAAAAGTTGTCAGAAGTATATCGTGTTTGATATCAAATGAAAGTTCTCGGAGAGGGCTAGCGTGCAGAATTGATATAAATGTGCTATGTCGATCGGTATTTGTTTTTTGCAAAAAGTTGTCAGAAGTGTGTGGTGTTTGGTATCAAATGAAAAGTCTCGTTGAGGGCTAGCGTGCAGAATAGACAAAAATGTTCCATGTCGATCGGCTTTTGTTTTATGCAAAAAAGTTGTCAGAAGTATGTCGTGTTTGGTATCAAATAAAAGGTCTCAGAGAGGGCTAGCCTGCAGAATTGACGAAAATGTACTATGTCGATCGGTTTTTGTTTTTTGCAAAAGGTTGTCACAAGCATATAGTGTTTGGTATCAAATGAAAAGTCTGGGTGTGGGCTAGCGTGTAGATATGATAAAAATGTTTCATGTCGATCGACTTTTGTTTAATGCAGAAAGTTGTCAGAAGTATATCGTGTTTGGTATCAAATAAAAGGTCTGGGTGAGAGTTGGGGTACATAAATGACAAAAATGTTTCATGTCGACCGGCTTTTGTTTTTTGGAAAATATTATTAGAAGTATATCGTGTTTGCAATCTAATAAAAGGTCTCGGTGAGGCCTGACGTGCAAATATGAAATAATTGTTTCATGTCGATCGGCATTTGTTTTTTGCACTGACAGCGGAGCTCTAGGGAATGCTCGGCGTAGCCGAGAATTCGCTAGTCACTATACTAAACGATTAGATTCACTATATATCTATATATCTATATATCTATCTATAGATTCATCACGAGCATCGAGTAACTTTTGTAATCGCCTACAGCCTGAACCATGCAAGTGATTGTTATAAATATTTTTTTAATATGTGGGGGCTAATGAGATCTGGTGCCTTTTGGGTGTCTCATATTTTTACTATTAGTAGTTTTCGTGTAAAAAATTAAAACTTTTCACAAATGCTGCCTTGAAACAATGGATCCCAGAGGCCATGTCTAACTTTAAGAAGTATCACGCCGTCATCCGTCACTTTTGACAATCTGCCTATGAACTTTAAATGATTATATCTTTTAATAGAACATTGATATCAAAGATTTAAAAACAGTATCATGAATAATAGACTTGAGCAAATGTGTTACAACTCATTTAAGTTTAAAACATAACGTATTTAATTAATATAAATTTTGACGTTTCCAATGTCAAAAGTCAATGTTGCCAAATGTGTGATGAAGTAACTAAATTAAAACCAAATATTCCTAAACTAACTTCACTGAAGACGGTGGCAGTTGTATTAGGGTTGACAATATTAATTTATAAATTTAAAAATTAACTACTATTTTTTAATGCTAACAGTGTTGCCAAATTATAAAGTAACTAAATAAAAATCAAATATTCCTAAATAAAATAAATTAAATACTTTGCTGTGTTTGTTATCAAAAGAAAGGAAACCATAAGGGCCAGTTTTAAAATGACAAAAAAATGTGTCATGTCGATCTGCATTTGTTTTCCGTAAAAAGTTGTTAAAAGTAGGTCGTCCTTGGGTTTTAAGGAAACGACACAATACGAACTGGTGTGCACGAATGACAAAAATGTTCTATGTAGATTAGAAATTGTTTTTTGCATAATGTTGTCAGAAAAATGTCGTATTTGGGTATTTTCAAATTGCAAAAGTCGATGTTGCCAAATGTTTAATAAAGTAACTAAACAAAGAACAAATATTCCCAAATGAAAGGTTACTGAGGACAGTGAATGTTATATTAGGCTAGGTCACGATGAGGGCTAGCGTGCAGAATGAACAAAAATGTTCTATATCGAACGGCTTTTGTTTTTTGTAGAAAGTTGTGAGAAGTATGTGGTGTTTGGTATCAAATGAAAAGGCTCGATGAGGGCTGGCGTGTAGAATTAAAAAAAAAGGTCAATGTTGATCGGCTTTTGTTTTTGCAAAAATTTCTCAAAGATATGTCGAGTTTGGTCTCAAATGAAAGGTCTCGTTGAGGGCTAGCGTGCAGAATTGACAAAAATGTTCCATGTCGATCGGCTTTTGTTTTATGCAAAAAGTTGTCAGAAGTATGTCGTGTTTGGTATCAAATGAAAGGTCTCGGAGAGGGCTAGCCTGCAGAATTGACAAAAATGTGCTATGTCGATCGGTTTTTGTTTTTTGCAAAAAGTTGTCAGAAGTATATCGTGTTTGATATCAAATGAAAGGTCTCGGAGAGGGCTAGCGTGCAAAATTGATATAAATGTGCTATGTCGATCGGTATTTGTTTTTTGCAAAAAGTTGTCAGAAGTGTGTGGTGTTTGGTATCAAATGAAAAGCCTCGTTGAGGGCTAGCGTGCAGAATAGACAAAAATGTTCCATGTCGATCGGCTTTTGTTTTATGCAAAAAGTTGTCAGAAGTATGTCGTGTTTGGTATCAAATAAAAGGTCTCAGAGAGGGCTAGCCTGCAGAATTGACGAAAATGTACTATGTCGATCGGTTTTTGTTTTTTGCAAAAGGTTGTCACAAGCATATAGTGTTTGGTATCAAATGAAAAGTCTGGGTGTGGGCTAGCGTGTAGATATGATAAAAATGTTTCATGTCGATCGACTTTTGTTTAATGCAGAAAGTTGTCAGAAGTATATCGTGTTTGGTATCAAATAAAAGGTCTCGGTGAGAGTTGGGGTACATAAATGACAAAAATGTTTCATGTCGACCGGCTTTTGTTTTTTGCAAAATATTATTAGAAGTATATCGTGTTTGCAATCTAATAAAATGTCTCGGTGAGGCCTGACGCGCAAATATGAAATAATTGTTTCATGTCGATCGGCATTTGTTTTTTGCACTGACAGCGGAGCTCTAGGGAATGCTCGGCGTAGCCGAGAATTCGCTAGTCACTATACTAAACGATTAGATTCACTATATATCTATATATCTATATATCTATCTATAGATTCATCACGAGCATCGAGTAACTTTTGTAATCGCCTACAGCCTGAACCATGCAAGTGATTGTTATAAATATTTTTTTAATATGTGGGGGCTAATGAGATCTGGTGCCTTTTGGGTGTCTCATATTTTTACTATTAGTAGTTTTCGTGTAAAAAATTAAAACTTTTCACAAATGCTGCCTTGAAACAATGGATCCCAGAGGCCATGTCTAACTTTAAGAAGTATCACGCCGTCATCCGTCACTTTTGACAATCTGCCTATGAACTTTAAATGATTATATCTTTTAATAGAACATTGATATCAAAGATTTAAAAACAGTATCATGAATAATAGACTTGAGCAAATGTGTTACAACTCATTTAAGTTTAAAACATAACGTATTTAATTAATATAAATTTTGACGTTTCCAATGTCAAAAGTCAATGTTGCCAAATGTGTGATGAAGTAACTAAATTAAAACCAAATATTCCTAAACTAACTTCACTGAAGACGGTGGCAGTTGTATTAGGGTTGACAATATTAATTTATAAATTTAAAAATTAACTACTATTTTTTAATGCTAACAGTGTTGCCAAATTATAAAGTAACTAAATAAAAATCAAATATTCCTAAATAAAATAAATTAAATACTTTGCTGTGTTTGTTATCAAAAGAAAGGAAACCATAAGGGCCAGTTTTAAAATGACAAAAAAATGTGTCATGTCGATCTGCATTTGTTTTCCGTAACAAGTTGTTAAAAGTAGGTCGTCCTTGGGTTTTAAGGAAACGACACAATACGAACTGGTGTGCACGAATGACAAAAATGTTCTATGTAGATTAGAAATTGTTTTTTGCATAATGTTGTCAGAAAAATGTCGTATTTGGGTATTTTCAAATTGCAAAAGTCAATGTTGCCAAATGTTTAATAAAGTAACTAAACAAAGAACAAATATTCCCAAATGAAAGGTTACTGAGGACAGTGAATGTTATATTAGGCTAGGTCACGATGAGGGCTAGCGTGCAGAATGAACAAAAATGTTCTATATCGAACGGCTTTTGTTTTTTGTAGAAAGTTGTGAGAAGTATGTGGTGTTTGGTATCAAATGAAAAGGCTCGATGAGGGCTGGCGTGTAGAATTAAAAAAAAAGGTCAATGTTGATCGGCTTTTGTTTTTGCAAAAATTTCTCAAAGATATGTCGAGTTTGGTCTCAAATGAAAGGTCTCGTTGAGGGCTAGCGTGCAGAATTGACAAAAATGTTCCATGTCGATCGGCTTTTGTTTTATGCAAAAAGTTGTCAGAAGTATGTCGTGTTTGGTATCAAATGAAAGGTCTCGGAGAGGGCTAGCCTGCAGAATTGACAAAAATGTGCTATGTCGATCGGTTTTTGTTTTTTGCAAAAAGTTGTCAGAAGTATATCGTGTTTGATATCAAATGAAAGGTCTCGGAGAGGGCTAGCGTGCAAAATTGATATAAATGTGCTATGTCGATCGGTATTTGTTTTTTGCAAAAAGTTGTCAGAAGTGTGTGGTGTTTGGTATCAAATGAAAAGTCTCGTTGAGGGCTAGCGTGCAGAATAGACAAAAATGTTCCATGTCGATCGGCTTTTGTTTTATGCAAAAAGTTGTCAGAAGTATGTCGTGTTTAGTATCAAATAAAAGGTCTCAGAGAGGGCTAGCCTGCAGAATTGACGAAAATGTACTATGTCGATCGGTTTTTGTTTTTTGCAAAAGGTTGTCACAAGCATATAGTGTTTGGTATCAAATGAAAAGTCTGGGTGTGGGCTAGCGTGTAGATATGATAAAAATGTTTCATGTCGATCGACTTTTGTTTAATGCAGAAAGTTGTCAGAAGTATATCGTGTTTGGTATCAAATAAAAGGTCTCGGTGAGAGTTGGGGTACATAAATGACAAAAATGTTTCATGTCGACCGGCTTTTGTTTTTTGGAAAATATTATTAGAAGTATATCGTGTTTGCAATCTAATAAAAGGTCTCGGTGAGGCCTGACGTGCAAATATGAAATAATTGTTTCATGTCGATCGGCATTTGTTTTTTGCACTGACAGCGGAGCTCTAGGGAATGCTCGGCGTAGCCGAGAATTCGCTAGTCACTATACTAAACGATTAGATTCACTATATATCTATATATCTATATATCTATCTATAGATTCATCACGAGCATCGAGTAACTTTTGTAATCGCCTACAGCCTGAACCATGCAAGTGATTGTTATAAATATTTTTTTAATATGTGGGGGCTAATGAGATCTGGTGCCTTTTGGGTGTCTCATATTTTTACTATTAGTAGTTTTCGTGTAAAAAATTAAAACTTTTCACAAATGCTGCCTTGAAACAATGGATCCCAGAGGCCATGTCTAACTTTAAGAAGTATCACGCCGTCATCCGTCACTTTTGACAATCTGCCTATGAACTTTAAATGATTATATCATTTAATAGAACATTGATATCAAAGATTTAAAAACAGTATCATGAATAATAGACTTGAGCAAATGTGTTACAACTCATTTAAGTTTAAAACATAACGTATTTAATTAATATAAATTTTGACGTTTCCAATGTCAAAAGTCAATGTTGCCAAATGTGTGATGAAGTAACTAAATTAAAACCAAATATTCCTAAACTAACTTCACTGAAGACGGTGGCAGTTGTATTAGGGTTGACAATATTAATTTATAAATTTAAAAATTAACTACTATTTTTTAATGCTAACAGTGTAGCCAAATTATAAAGTAACTAAATAAAAATCAAATATTCCTAAATAAAATAAATTAAATACTTTGCTGTGTTTGTTATCAAAAGAAAGGAAACCATAAGGGCCAGTTTTAAAATGACAAAAAAATGTGTCATGTCGATCTGCATTTGTTTTCCGTAAAAAGTTGTTAAAAGTAGGTCGTCCTTGGGTTTTAAGGAAACGACACAATACGAACTGGTGTGCACGAATGACAAAAATGTTCTATGTAGATTAGAAATTGTTTTTTGCATAATGTTGTCAGAAAAATGTCGTATTTGGGTATTTTCAAATTGCAAAAGTCAATGTTGCCAAATGTTTAATAAAGTAACTAAACAAAGAACAAATATTCCCAAATGAAAGGTTACTGAGGACAGTGAATGTTATATTAGGCTAGGTCACGATGAGGGCTAGCGTGCAGAATGAACAAAAATGTTCTATATCGAACGGCTTTTGTTTTTTGTAGAAAGTTGTGAGAAGTATGTGGTGTTTGGTATCAAATGAAAAGGCTCGATGAGGGCTGGCGTGTAGAATTAAAAAAAAGGTCAATGTTGATCGGCTTTTGTTTTTGCAAAAATTTCTCAAAGATATGTCGAGTTTGGTCTCAAATGAAAGGTCTCGTTGAGGGCTAGCGTGCAGAATTGACAAAATTGTTCCATGTCGATCGGCTTTTGTTTTGTGCAAAAAGTTGTCAGAAGTATGTCGTGTTTGGTATCAAATGAAAGGTCTCGGAAAGGGCCAGCGTGCAGAATTGACAAAAATGTACTATGTCGATCGGCTTTTGTTTTTAGCAAAAAGTTGTCAGAATTATGTCGTGTTTGATATCAAATGAAAGGTCTCGGAGAGGGCTAGCGTGCAGAATTGACAAAAATGTTCCATGTCGATCGGCTTTTGTTTTATGCAAAAAGTTGTCAGAAGTATGTCGTGTTTGGTATCAAATGAAAGGTCTCGGAGAGGGCTAGCCTGCAGAACTGACAAAAATGTGCTATGTCGATCGGTTTTTGTTTTTCGCAAAAAGTTGTCAGAAGTATATCGTGTTTGATATCAAATGAAAGGTCTCGGAGAGGGCTAGCGTGCAAAATTGATATAAATGTGCTATGTCGATCGGTATTTGTTTTTTGCAAAAAGTTGTCAGAAGTGTGTGGTGTTTGGTATCAAATGAAAAGTCTCGTTGAGGGCTAGCGTGCAGAATAGACAAAAATGTTCCATGACGATCGGCTTTTGTTTTATGCAAAAAGTTGTCAGAAGTATGTCGTGTTTGGTATCAAATGAAAAGTCTCGTTAAGGGCTAGCGTGCAGAATTGACATAAATGTTCCATGTCGATCGGCTTTTGTTTTAAGCAAAAAGTTGTCAGAAGTATGTAGTGTTTGGTATCAAATGAAAGGTTTCGGAGAGGGCTAGCGTGCAGAATTGACAAAAAATGTGCTATGTCGATCGGCTTTTGTTTTTTGCAAAAGGTTGTCACAAGTATATAGTGTTTGGTTTCAAATGAAAAGTCTGGGTGTGGGCTAGCGTGTAGATATGATAAAAATGTTTCATGTCGATCGACTTTTGTTTAATGCAGAAAGTTGTCAGAAGTATGTCGTGTATGGTATCAAATGAAAGGTCTCGGTGAGAGTTAAAGTACATAAATGACAAAAATGTTTCATGTCGACCGGCTTTTGTTTTTTGCAAAATATTATTAGAAGTATATCGTGTTTGCAATCTAATGAAAGGTCACAGTGAGGCCTGACGTGGAAATATGAAATAATTGTTTCATGTCGATCGGCATTTATTTTTTGCACTGACAGCGGAGCTCTAGGGAATGCTCGGCGTAGCCGAGAATTCGCTAGTCATATACTATTTTGGTAGATTCACTATCTATATATCTATCTATATTTGGATTCATCACGACGATCACCGATCCTGCGTCCAGCTTAAACTCCTGACCCATTTTAGTAATTGCTTTAATTTTTTTTCCAAGTTGTAGTGTCTATTGTACCGAAGTGCCTTTTATGGGTCTCATATTTTTACTGTGAGTGGTTTTTGTTTAAAAAAATAAAAACTGCGTAAAATTGGTACATTGAAACAATGGATCCCAGAGGCTATGTCTACATTTAAGAAGAATCACGCCGTCATCCGTCACTTTTGACAATCTGTCTATGAACTTTAAATGATTATATCTTTTAATAGAACATTGATATCAAAGATTTAAAAACAATTTCATGAATAATAGACTTGAGCAAAGGTGTTACAACTAATTGAAGTTTAAAACATAACGTATTTAATTAATATAAATTTTGACGTTTCCAATGTCAAAAGTCAATGTTGCCAAATGTGTGATGAAGTAACTAAATTAAAACCAAATATTCCTAAACTAACTTTAATGAAGACGGTGACAGTTGTAGTAGGGTTGACAATATTAATTTATAAATTTAAAAATGAACTACTATTTTTTAATACAAACAGTGTTGCCAAATTAAAAAGTAACTAAATAAAAATCAAATATTAAATAAAATAAATTGAATACTTTGCTGTGTTTGTTATCAAAAGAAAGGAAACCGTAAGGGCCAGTTTTAAAATGACAAAAAAAATGTCTCATGTCTTTTGTTTTTCGTAAAAAGTTGTTATAAGTAGGTCGTAATTGGGTTTCAAGGAAACGACACAATACGGACTGGTGTGCACAAATGACAAAAAGGTTCTACGTAGATTAGAATTTGTTTTTTGCAAAATGTTGTCAGAAAAATGTCGTGTTTGGGTATTTTCGAATTACATGTCAATGTTGCCAAATGTTTAATAAAGTAACTAAACAAAGAACAAATATTCCCAAATGAAAGGTTACTGAAGACAGTGAATGGTATATTAGGCTAGGTCACGATGAGGGCTAGCGTGCAGAATGAACAAAAATGTTCTATATCGAACGGCTTTTGTTTTTTGGAAAATGTTGTGAGAAGTATGTGGTGTTTGGTATCAAATGAAAAGGCTCGATAAGGGCTGGCGTGTAGAATTAAAAAAAGGTCAATGTTGATCGGCTTTTGTTTTTGCAAAAATTTCTCAAAGTTATGTCGAGTTTGGTCTCAAATGAAAGGTCTCGTTGAGGGCTAGCGTGCAGAATTGACAAAAATGTTCCATGTCGATCGGCTTTTGTTTTGTGCAAAAAGTTGTCAGAAGTATGTCGTGTTTGGTATTAAATGAAAGGTCTCGGAGAGGGCTAGCCTGCAGAATTGACAAAAATGTTCCATGTCGATCGGCTTTTGTTTTTTGCAAAAAGATGTCAGAGGTATGTCGTGTTTGGTATCAAATGAAAGGTCTCGTTAAGGGCTAGCCTGCAGAATTGACAAAAATGTACTATGCCGATCGGTTTTTGTTTTTTGCAAAAAGTTGTCAGAAGTATATCGTGTTTGATATCAAATGAAAGGTCTCGGAGAGGGCTAGCGTGCAGAATTGATAAAAATGTGCCATGTCGATCGGTATTTGTTTTTTTGCAAAAAGTTGTCAGAAATATGTGGTGTTTGGTGTCAAATGAAAAGTCTCGTTGAGGGCTAGCGTGCAGAATTGACAAAAATGTTCCATGTCGATCGGCTTTTGTTTTATGCAAAAAGTTGTCAGAAGTATGTCGTGTTTGGTATCAAATGAAAGGTCTCGGAGAGGGCTAGCGTGCAGAATTGACAAAAAATGTGCTATGTCGATCGGCTTTTGTTTTTTGCAAAAGGTTGTCACAAGTATATAGAGTTTCGTATCAAATGAAAAGTCTGGGTGTGGGCTAGCGTGTAGATATGATAAAAATGTTTCATGTCGATCGACTTTTGTTTAATGCAGAAAGTTGTCAGAAGTATGTCGTGTATAGTATCAAATGAAAGGTCTCGGTGAGAGTTGGGGTACATAAATGACAAAAATGTTTCATGTCGACCGGCTTTTGTTTTTTGCAAAATATTATTAGAAGTATATCGTGTTTGCAATCTAATGAAAGGTCTCGGTAAGGGCTGACGTGCAGATATAAAAAAACTGTTTCATGTCGATTGGCATATGTTTTTTGCACTGACAGCGGAGCTCTAGGGAATGCTAGTAGATCCTAAACCACGAATATAAATGTTTTAACAACAATATCCATTTCAAGAATAGGTAAAATCTGACTTTATTTTTGTAAAAAATCATATAAATATTTGCTTCCGCGTCCTAATTTTATAATTCTTCATCATATTTTAGCTAAAAGAAAACATTGCAACACGAAAATTGCTATTTCAAGTGTAGTAGGTATTCTAGAATCCAGCCCAAGTAGCTTACAATGTACAACGTATTCATTAAAATGAAAATTGAATGTTTATTATCTGATTCGTACCACGTTATGGTCACTTTTGTCCAATGATAAAATTATCCATAGTATATATCCTAAAGCATGAATATGAATGTTTTAACAAAAATATCCTTTTCGGGAATAGGTAAAATCTGACTTTTTTTGTAAAAAATCATATAAATATTTGCTTCCGTGCCCAAATTTTACAATTCTTTATCATAATTTAGCTAAAAGAAAACATTGCAACAAGAAAATTGCTATTTCAAGGGTGGTAGGTATTCTAGAATCCAGCCCATGTATATATATATGTGGTGGCTAGAACGCCCCTTATGGGGCTGCGCCGCTTCTTTACGAAGCTCTCTAGATCCTTTTAACAGGGGGATCAGCCCTTCTTTCCTTTATATTATATCTTCGAACTTATCGTCTTCCATATTTTCCTATTTCCTGCTTTTTCTTTCCAATTAGTTATACCTGCATTTTTAAGGTCCTCCGTCACTTCTTTTATCCACGTTGATCTCGGTCTTCCTCTTCTTCTTCTCCTAGGTTCCCAACCTAGTATATTGTGAATCATTGCTTCCTCCCCTGCTCTCCATATGTGTCCTAACCATTGTACTCTCTGTTGCTTGATCTTCCTTACTATGTCTTCTCCATCTATGTCTTTTAGTATTTCGCTATTCATTCTTGTTCTGTATTCGCCATTATCAAGTTTGATTGGTCCCAGTATTACTCTCAATATTTTCCGTTCTATTATTCTCATTTGCTCTTCCTCTTTTTTTGTCATTGTTAAGGTCTCTGCGTCGTACAGTAGCAAAGGTCTTATCAATGTCTTATATATTTTCATTTTTGTTCCTTTAGTTAGTATTTTACTTTTTAATAGTGTTTTGTGTATGTGGAATGCTTTGTTTGTCGCAAATATTTTTTCTTTTATTTCTGTTTCTCTGTCTCCTGTGTTTGTTATCATAACACCTAAGTATTTATATTTCTCTACTTCTTCAAATTCATGCTCTCCTATTTTTATTTTGTTGTCCTTTTTTTGTTTTCCATATCTCATCATTTTTGTCTTACTTTCATTTAGTTTTAATCCAACTTTTTTTCCTTCTGTTACTATTTCGTCAATCATGTTTTTCATTATATCTCTTCTTTTTGTTATGATGACAACATCATCTGCATATGCTATCATTTGTCCACCGTTTCGTCTAATTGTGTTTTTGTTTATTTTCTTTGTTACGTGTTCTATTGCAAGGTTGAATAGTGTTGCTGATAGTGAGTCTCCTTGTCTCACTCCCTTGTTTATTGTGAATACTTCTGTGTCCCCATTTCCCGTCTTTATGCATATTTTTGAGTTTTTCATTGTCATTTCTATAAGTCTTCTCAGTTTGTCTGCAATTTTTTGTTCTTTCAGCGCTGCTATCAGATTTTCTCTTTTTATTGAGTCGAACGCCTGTTGAAAATCTATAAATAGCATTTCAATTTCTATTTTAGCGTTATGTGCTTTTTCTACTATTTGTTTCAGCGTGTGTATTGCATCTACTGTTGACCTTCCTTTTACAAAACCGCATTGATACTGCCCTATTTTATTTCTTGCTGCTCTTATCAATCTCTTTTGTACTATTGTCGACAGTATTTTATAAGCGTTGTTTAAAAGTGTTATACCTCTATAGTTTTTACACTCTTTGAGGTCTCCTTTTTTGTGTACTGTTATTATTTGTCCGACCTCCCATTCCGTTGGCATCTTTTCTTCCCTCCATATTTTTGTTATTAAATTATGTATTAGTTCATTTATTGCCTCTCCTCCATACTTTATGAGCTCCATATTTATCCCGTCTAATCCAGGTGATTTCCCATTTTTACTGCTTGCAATTATTATTTTTACTTCTTCTATTGTTGGCTCTTGTGTTATCTCTTCATCTGTTTCCTCTTCTTCGTCTTTTTCCTCTTCTTTCTCTTCTTTCTCCTTTACTTCTTCTGTATCTGTGTCTTTTTCGTTAAGAAGTTCTTTAAAGTAATCTTCCCATACTTTTTTATGTTGTTCTTCTGTTTCGGTTATTTTTCCATTTTTATCTTTCATGTTTGTTATACTTATTTTATTCGTATGTTTTTGTCGTCTTATATTTTGATAAAAACGCTTTGTATTTCTATTTGTTCTTTATTCTTCTATGTGTTTCACCTTGTCCTCCATCCATGTTCTTTTGTATCTCCTTAGTACTTTGCCACATTCCTTCCTTATTTTTGTATATTCTTCTTTGTCTTTTTCGTTTTTTGTTTGTATCCATTTTATTCTTATTTTTCTTTTTCTTTCTATTATTGTTTTACACTCTTCATTGAACCATTCTTTTCTGCTTACTTTTCCTTGTACGCCTATGCTTTCTTCAGCAGCTTTTAGTATGCACGTTTTTATTTTGCTCCATTCTTCCTCTACGCTTTCACTTTTCATTTCATTATTTGTTATATATAATTCTATTTTTTCAGCATATTCACTCCGTCCTTGTTCATTATTTAATTTATCTTTGTTCCATTTCACCTGATTTTTTTTATTCTTGGTCACTCTTTTTATTTTCTGTTTTATTGTGGCGCATACCATGAAGTGGTCGGAGTCGACGCAAGCTCCTCGATATGTTCTCACATCTCTTATTGTTGTTTGTCTTCTTTTGGTTATTAATATGTGATCTATTTGTGAGTGATTTTTTTGGTCTGCTGACGTCCACGTTACTTTGTGTTGCCATGGATGTTCATATTTTGTGCTGCTAATACTCATGTTTGCACTTATTGCGAGATTACATAACCTTTGTCCGTTGTCATTTGTTGTTCCGTGTATCGTATGCTTTCCTGCTACCTCTTTGATATATTCTTCCTTCCCTATTTGTGCGTTCATATCTCCTATTATTAATATTACGTCCTCTGCTGGTATTTTTTCAATTTCTTCTTCCATTTTCTCGTAAAATCTCTCTTTCTCTTCTTTTTTTGCATTTTCTGTCAGTAGTATATGCGCCCATTGAGCACAACGGCACGCATATACTACTCTCTCTAAAAATTTTTTCATTTAGAATTTACAATTTTATAATTTCAAGTTTACCAACTCACTCAGAAGAAGTCAAGTAAATATTATGTTGAGCACAGCGGAACGCATATACTACTACCACAAAAGGAACTTTTGAGCACAAACGGAACGAACGGAACGCGTAAGTACGAATTGTGCTGGTTGGCATTATTTTTAAAAGTGTTTTGGTTGTCCTACATGATATTTGAGTGCTAAAATACGACTGGTAATTGTTTATCGCGTTTATTTAATACCCGTACGGTAGTGTGTCTATACAATTGTTGTCTATATTGTTGATTACGCGCTTATCATATGTGAGTTGAAACGTTTTGGTCTCATTTTTATTAATTAGGTTTTTTGTTTGTTTGTCTCTAGTTATATTATTATATTTAATTTCGACAGTATCTGTATCTTTATGTCTGGTTGTCCTACATGATATTTGAGTGCTAAAATACACTTGATAAAAACAATGTTGTTTCAATTGAACAGATAACTACAGCGTGATGCTATGACGTACCGAGCAGTTGTTCTGTAAAAAAAAAAAATGCAGCACGCATAATTATATTATTAAATAAATTTAGTTACGCTACTGGTTTATCTACGCCACTGTTTTATTTTAATCAAATAACACTTTCGTCAGCACTTTAAGTAGTTAAAAACTTTTCAAACAGTACGAATGGATTCATCTTTTGTAATAAGTAACTAGATTATCTATGAGTGAGTATAAATTATTATATTACAAAATAATAATGATTAAAAACTATAGTGTCAAGAATCAAGAATTCTGTGGGCAACGATGGATTGATCGAATTGGAGCGGTGAAATGGGAATGAAGAATTTATTAAATAAATATATTAACATAATTTTATTGTACTAAATGGAGAACAAAACTAACTATGCAGGTATGTTGAACAGTGCATCATCTCAATTTAAAAAATTATCTGAATTAGAATTAGACACTCTTTATAAAGTCATATCGTTTGAAACTAGCACAGGTAATTACGGTCAACAAGTTATAGCAAATTTGGAAAACTGCAAAGTATCTTTACCAGCGAGATATAATAAATTTATTCCCCAAATTAAAGACATGAACAAAAATCCACCCAGTTTAGTTTATAAAGGTAAAATAGAAAGAAACAATAAACAAATACATGATATACAATTTATTTAAAAATTACAAAAATGTTAAAAGATATTGAATTCCATATTTGATAAGTGCGTTGAAGACATCTTCTTTGGTGCTGGTCTGTAAGTAAAAATAAAATTAGTTACTACTTTATTAACTATATAATTATACTTACATTATAATTCTCAATCGTTAGAATCATCACCGCCATACAGGATGTTGTGTTCACGAATTTCTTCAGTTATTTGCTTATCTTCCTTGTCCAAATTTTCATACTCTTCTTCCACTATATGTAGCTTAGAAGCTAATTCACGTATTCTTAATTTAAGTTTTCTTGCACTTTCCTTTTTATTTTTTTTCATTTTTTTTATTTTTGATTGTTTTATTATTTTATCGACCATATTACTGTTAGATTTAGCAACATCACTGAAGAAATTTGAAATTTTATTTTTAACTTTATTATTTTTAATTGTATTATTTAAGTTTTTATTTTTACTTGTATCATTTAAGTTTTTATTTTTAATTGCATTATTTAAATTATTATTATTTTGAATACGCGTATTAACACTTGCGTTATTTATTACACTGTCTACTTCCATTGGCTCCATAAATCACTGTGAAAGTACATTTTTGCTAGCACCTATATATATGCATAAGGAAAAATTCTGGAATATTCCATTTGCACATGCGTATTGTAACAGCACCATATACAGTGTCATATTTTCCAGGCACCGGTTTTAAAATACGTGCCGCGGCACCGATTTCGCAGAGCTGACTGACTTATTAGAAATACGGTGTCAGTTTTTCTTGGCATTGTATATTAAAACACGTGTTTAGACACCGTTTCTGTAGAAATTTATTGGTAAACATGTAATAACATATTTATGCTGATGAGAAGAATCTTCTAGAACAATTTATTTGTTTAACAGAATTTATAAAAATTCTATTAGTAATTATTGTTTGTTAAATATAAAGTCTTAACAAGTTGGATTCCGCAAGATGTAGTGGTCGGATTACTTAAGTTGCATAACCATTTAATTTTTTCTTTTTTAAATATTTTTCAACAGGAAAATAAGTAATGCTTTCTAAAAAGTCAAGTTCCTTGTAGTATATTTCATCTTCACTAATTTTACCAGATTTTAACAATAACAACATATCTCTATAAAATTTATAACACTTTTTAAACTCAATCATTTTTTCTTTAATGTTTAATATTTCATTAAGACCCATTAAAACCGGACTACCAATAGATAAAGCAGCTAAAGGCACAAACGCAAAAGCAGATAAACTACCTCCCGCAAAAATTACCTCACCAAATGATACGTGATAATTTAAATTTGCTTATTGTTTTTAAACATAACGACAATACTAATTTGAAACATATCTATGATGATCATGTTGGAACAGATATGTCTTTTGAAACGTTTAGACAGTTATGTACTTTTTGTTGGAAAATGAAGTATGATTTTCTTGTAATAAATTTAGAAAAAGATGTAAGCAGCGGTAAATACAGTCGAAACTTCAATGAGGTGCTTTTAGTATAAACATGAAACATGAAACATAGAACATGAAACATCAACATGAAACATGAACATAAAACATCAACATGAAACATGAAACATAGAACATGAAACATGAAACATGAGAAACATAAAACATCAACATGGAACATGAACGGTAATTTTAATGTAATAAATGGATGAGAAAAAAGTAAAGGAGTATAGAGAATCATTCAACAAAGCTAAAGCAGCTTACATTAAACGAACTGAAGGTCATTCTATTAAACACGAAAAATTACTAAAACAATACGAACCTATTACAAACGCTCTAGTACCATTACAAAATGCCATACTAAATCAAACAGAAAGTGGTAAAGAACAAACTAAAATATTGAAACAAATACAAGATAATTTTCAACAGAAAAAACTATACAAAAGGCCACATCTGAGTATTGATGAAATTCAACCGGGAACATCAAGAGATAGAGCGTTAGGTGATGAAACATTAGGAGATAAGTATCTTACAAAAACAGTCAAATCAAACATAGATGAAACTTTTGGTATTAATAGAAGTAGCGGTAAAATTGGTAGTAAAAACGTGCTAGTAACGTATGCTCGTGATAATATTAATATCCACAAGGTTGGTGAAGATGAGAAAATAGTTGAATTTAAAGTTCCATCTACACATGGTATATGGAGTTTATTAACTGAAAAAGAATCTAAAGATTACACACCAGAGGATCTAGAAAATTACAAGAAAATTTTAATACATAGCGGTTGTATACAAAGAGTTGATGATCCGTCTAAACCGAGAGCAAGTAGAAGCAACAAATATAACAAAATTATTAAACCTATTTGGGAGAAATATAAGGATCAATCTCCAAGCAAAAAACAATCTCCACGTAAAAAACAAAGACAACAATTGTATGACGAAGCTAGAGCAAAATCACCAGAATTTCCTCAAACAGAAGATTTATCCGATATTTCAGATATACCAACTACGCCGACAACACCTGTATCGCAGTATCACTCATTGGAAGACCTAACTTCAACACCGAAAACAGGAAAAGGATTTAAAAAATATAACAACAAGGAAAAAGAATATGTTTATTGGAACACTATTAGCGAACTAGAAAAACGTTTAAATTTCCTTAAAGCTGAACAAACCGCTGGTAATGACAATGTTGGAAATGAAATCATGAATATAGAAGAAGAACTAGAAGAGGAAAAAACAAAAAAGAAGCGGGAACATTTTAGTGTAATAAATGGTATTAAACAAGTTTGGTGAGAGTGATGATTACTCTAATAATCAAATATTTTCAAGAGGTGTAAAAGGCGAGTCAGGAATTGGTTTCAAATTAACAAGTGATGGTAATTATGATATTCAAAACAAGAGATTATGCAACACACAAGATCCTGAAGAAGACACAGATGTTTGTACAAAAGGTTTTGTGTCAAGAATTATTGGTGAATATGATAATAAAATTCAGCAAGTTCATTCAGAAACAAGTAAAATAAATGCTTTAATAACAACAAAATTTAATGAGAATAATTTAAAAATAAAGGAATTTTCAGATAGCACTGAGAGATTTATAAATTTAAAGTATAATACACTTAATAAAAAATTGGAAAACACTAAAAATGATTTAAACAAAGCACAAAATGAATCAATTAATAGAAAAATAACAACACTTTTTTTGCATTTACATAAAGCAGTAAATGATTTATTTCAGGTATTTGCTAATAACACTAATAAAATAGTAAACGTTAACTATAGCGCAATTAATAAAAAATCAGAATTAACCAAGGAAGATTTTCTTGATTTCGTTAAAACATACAACAATGTATTCCAAATATTTGCTGAAAGTGTGATCAACACAACAAATTTAAATCATGATACAATTAATAGACTCTTGGAGTAGTCACAGACCAATTTTTTAATTAATAAATGGCTGAATTAATATATTGTCTTAAATGTAAGTCTCAAACAAGTTCAACTAGCGTTACTAAAACAGTAACTAAAAATGGTCGACCTATGTTACAGGCAAAGTGTTCCCAATGTGGTTCAAAGAAATCAAAGTTTATAAAAAAAATTTAAGTAATAACGCTAGAGAACAAATTGCAAGCGAGTTACATAAACCACTAAGACGAAATTTTCCAACACGTAAAGTAATAACATATGGTATTGATGATTTGTGGCAAGCTGATTTAGTTGAGATGATTCCATATTCAAGAGTGAATAAAGGTTATAAATATTTATTAGTTGTAACTGATGTGTTTTCTAAATATTTGTGGGCAAAACCTGTTGAGAATAAAACTGGTAACAGTATAACAAACGCATTTAAATCAATTTTAGCGTCAGATGAAGCAGACTTAAGTCTGCGACTAGTGAAACGAGTACCGAAAAATCTTCAAACTGATCAAGGCTTAGAGTTTTACAATAAAAATTTTCAAGCGTTAATGAAAGAAAATAATATTAACCATTATTCAACATATTCAGAAAGAAAAGCAAGTGTAGTAGAACGTGTTAATAGAACTTTGAAAGAAAAAATGTGGAAACAATTTACAATTAATGGTAATTACAAGTGGCTTGACATGTTACCTGTGCTAGTAAATACTTACAATCATACAAAACATAGTACGATAAAAATGACACCCATTGAAGCATCAAAGAAAAAGAATGAAGAAAAATTAAAACCTCTGTTTCAAGAAGAAATTCCTAATTATAAACCCAAGTATCAAATTGGCGATAAAGTTAGAGTATCTAAATATAAAACTGTTTTTGAGAAGGGTTATATTCCAAATTGGACAAACGAGATATTCACTGTGTGTAAAATAATATATTCGAATCCAATAACTTATCATTTGAAAGATTATAAAGAGCAAGAATTAAAAGGTTGCTTCTATGAACAAGAATTAAATTTTGCTAGAGATGACGTATATTTGGTTGAGAAAGTAATTAAACGTAAAGGTAATAAAGCATATGTAAAATGGTTAGGGTTTGATAATACTCATAATTCATGGGTTGATGCAAAGAATATTGTGTAGTCGCAGACTGGAGTCTATCGTAGACAAATCAGATCGTGAGAATCTTGCTCCGCCACGCGGCTGAGCAAAACGTCATCACAATCTTATCTACATAAAACTATTAACAAAATTATTTCGTAATAAATGGATTACTGGACATTACGCTGTATAGATGATTACTTGTATAATATGGATCATATTAACTTTGCTAAAGCCATGGATTTAAATATAAACCATAAAAAAGTTGATTGGCAAGAAATATTAAGATCTCAAAAATTATCAGAAGATTTTATTAGGGAGTTTCAAGATAAATTTAACTGGAATGTAATATCATGTTATCAAATATTATCAGAACCTTTTATAAGAGAGTTTCAAGATAAAGTTAACTGGAATGTAATATCACATCAAACATTATCAGAACCTTTTATAAGAGAGTTTCAAGATAAAGTTGATTGGGAATATATATCATGTGATCAAATATTATCAGAACCTTTTATAAGAGAGTTTCAAGATAAAGTTGATTGGGAATATATATCATGTGATCAAATATTATAAGAACCTTTTATAAGAGAGTTTCAAGATAAAGTTGATTGGTATTACATATCATGTGTTCAAACATTATCAGAAGAATTTATTAGAGAGTTTCAAGATAAATTTAAATGGGTATGTATATCACATTATCAAAAATTATCAGAACCTTTTATTAGAGAGTTTCAAGATAAAGTTAACTGGGTGCGAATATCAACATATCAAACATTATCAGAACCTTTTATAAGAGAGTTTCAAGATAAAGTTAAATGGGTATGTATATCATATTATCAAAAATTATCAGAACCTTTTATTAGAGAGTTTCAAGATAAAGTTAAATGGGTATGTATATCATATTATCAAAAATTATCAGAACCTTTTATAAGAGAGTTTCAAGATAAAGTTGAATGGAAATATATATCACGTCAAAAATTATCAGAACCTTTTATAAGAGAGTTTCAAGATAAAGTTAACTGGGTGCGAATATCAACATATCAAACATTATCAGAAGATTTTATTAGGGAGTTTCAAGATAAAGTTGATTGGGAAATTATACCTTTCAAAAAAAACTATATTTTCTCAATAGAATTTTTAACTGAATTTAAAGACAAAATACCTAGTGATGAATATAACAGATTATTAAGTAAATACATTAAAATAATATCATTGCAAAGATTAATAAAAGAGTATTTATATAAACCAGGTGGCAAAATGTTTATAAAAACTATGAATCATTTTAATAGTATAAAATATTAACAAATTTTATTTGTAATAAATGGAATCAGTTGTAGACCTTATAAACAACAACATAATATTCAATAATAATAAAATCAATTATCTATCAGATAAAGATAACAATCCTTGGTTCAAAGCAAAAGATGTTGCTGAGATATTGGGATATACAAATTCAAGAGATGCAATTATTAAGCATATTGATAGAGAAGACCGTACAATATATGAATTTATAAGGGCGTCGCAAAACGCGACCCCCTTTAATAACCAACCAAATACTGTATATGTTAATGAATCAGGTTTATATTCACTAATACTATCTTCTAAACTTCCCAAAGCAAAAGAATTTAAGCGGTGGGTTACTTCTGAAGTCTTACCATCAATAAGAAAATATGGAGAATACAAGATAGAGTTCAAGTACAAGGCTATAGTAAACAATCTGAAAAGTAAAGTAGAATCTTTAGCAGAAAAGGTTGAAGAAATACAGCGTGATGTAGTTTCTAAGCCAAACAATACAAACAAACATCATCAGTTTATACTTATTGAAAAAAATCACATGTGGGAATATCCTTATTATGTGCTTAGAGTTCAAAAGTGTAAAGCTAATAATCGCATCAAGATG
Source organism: Stenolophus ochropezus (assembly GCA_035578165.1). Lineage (NCBI taxonomy): Eukaryota > Metazoa > Arthropoda > Insecta > Coleoptera > Carabidae > Stenolophus > Stenolophus ochropezus. The sequence continues at coordinate 81,727 of JAQOWZ010000215.1, forward strand.
CTAAGAACTGTATATCCAGACATGTTAGTTATACTTAGACTTGAGTATAATCCAAACAGTATTAATTTATACAACAAAATTAAAGAAACTATTGATATTAGATATTATGGAAATCATTTTGAAACACATCTTTCTCAAAACGAACTATTGTTTGAGATAACAAAAATTATAAACGTATAATTTCTATCTAATAAATGATGAGTCAGTACTTGCAACTTCGATTGATTGATAGTTTTCTAACAGGTCTTTCACATATTTACTTTGTTGAGTTTGTGAATGATTATGGCTTTCCAATGGAAATTGATCATAGTAAAGTTAAGTGGGATGAAATATCAGGTCGTTATGATTTTGATGAGAATCATATTGTAAAATACGAAGAGTATGTGAATTTTACTATATTATCAAACCGAAAAGATTTGAGTGAAGATATCTGTATGAGGTATTTACATAAAGTAGATTGGCCTGAAATATCAAGTCATGAAAATTTAAGTGATGACTTTTTAGAAGATATGATTGAGTATATTGACTTTAATGTTGTTGCTAAAGGAAAAAAATTAAGTGAATACTTTATGACTAAATATGCTGAAAAACTTCCATGGCACATAATTTCAACCAGAAAGAATTTAAGTTTAAATTTTATTAGAATGTTTAAGGATAAACTTGACTTTATTGAAATATCGTATCAACCAAACTTAGATGAAGAGTTTATTAGAGAGTTTCAGGACAAATTAGATTGGACTGTATTATCATATTATTGGAAACGGTATAGTCAACAATTTTTGGAAGACTTTCATAATAAAATTCATTGGGATATTGTTTTCAAATCAAATTAAATTTTCTCTAATAAATGGCGAATAAGGAGAAACTGTCAGAATGTGCGTTTATCTTAAGACGTATAGTTAAACTAATTGAAAAGCTTAATAACGACGATTTAAACGTTTGTAGAAACTTAATAAATCAACTAGATATGACAAATGATAATTCAAATCCATTGAGAACACAGATTGAAGATATTAGTAACACTGTTAAAGATACAAATGTTCGAGTAATAGCAATAGAAAAGTATTTGTATACGAATTTTGAAAGTGAATCAGACGTAGAATCAGTCGCAGTTGCTAATAACGAAGAATCGGTTGAGGAATCTGTTACTGAGACACCAGTAGTTAAGGAATCAGTTACTGAAGAGTCTGTTGAGGAATCAGTTACCGAGACACCAGTAGTTGAGGAATCAGTTACTGAGACACCAGTAGTTGAGGAATCAGTTACTGAAGAGTCTGTTGAGGAATCAGTTACCGAGACACCAGTAGTTGAGGAATCAGTTACTGAGACACCAGTAGTTGAGGAATCAGTTACTGAAAAAAATACAATAACTCCAGAATTTTTTCTAGGAGCGCTAAGAGGTTTTTAAGTGTTAGATTTAGTGATAATGTTAAAATACATTATATGTTTACTTGGAATTATGCTTATAGAGCAAGTCGTAAAGGTATTTGGCATCTATATGCTGTAGATCGTGAAAGATTTCAACAACGTATTAATAAATGTTCAATTATTATTACTCCAGTGTTAAAAAATAAATTAAATAAATGAAATTTTTAGTATTCCAGATGCTCGGGTTATAGATATTGATGAACAAGTCTATGAAAAATGTAGACAGTGTCTAGAATATTCATTCGATAATTCAGCTCATGTACCACAATGCGTTAATTGTAATTTTCATGTAATTAATAAACAAAATAAGAAATTATTTATTAAGCACGTAGATAAAATGAAATATGTTGAGAAATTAGTTCATAATTATCGAATTGTAATTAAACCTAATTTTTATACATCTCTTAATGCTACTACTAAAGATGAAATAATTCAAAAATACCCATATTTGCTTAGCTATTTATATGCATGTGGTTATAGAAATAATGTATCACATAAATATTTCTTAAACAAATTCATAGCGTTACCTGAATTAGACTCAAATCACAAGCCACAGAAAATTAACAATAAAAAGGATAAGTTGTGGAATGAATTTTTGATTAAATATATGTTTTCTTGTGAAAAATATTAACAAAATTTTTCTCTTATAAATGACTGAAAATAATGTCAATAGTTACATGCAAGATTATCGCAAGAAAAATAAAGACAAAATAAATAAATATATGCATAAATATTATAATGAAAAAAATGATATATTATATGCGGAACAACCGTATTGGATAAATGATTATGGAGAAAATATATCTGAAATGTTTGAAAAAATTCCTAAATACTTTAATCAAGTAAAACAATTTATAGAAAACCCGAATAATTATAATTATATTTGTGGCTTTGAAAATGATTATCATATGCAATATATTACAGAATGTAACATTGGTGAAAATACAGGAACACAGACATTGGAAGATACGATTAACTCGTTAAATGGGAACACTGATTGTAGAAATAGTAAGAAAACAAGAAATTTATCAAAAGCAACTCATTACTTATTTGAAAAATCGATAATAAATAATTCATTCAAGGCCTTCGATGTACTGTTGGCCAAAAATATAAATAAAATGATAGGACATGAACTTTTTAATGGAGGAATCTATCGAACAACTTGTTCAAAACCTAGTGGGACAGATTATTACTATTTAGATCCTAGTCAAATATCCTGTGCTATGGACAAATTATTTAAATCTGTTACAAGTATTGAAATTACTTCCGACAATTGGTTCGACATAGGAGCACAATTCTTTGAAAAATTTTTAGATATTCATCCATTCGTAAACGGAAACGGAAGAACAGCAAGATTATTATTATCAATATTATTAAAAAAAATTTCAATAGTTCCTCTGTCGTTATACATACCGAAAAACAAGGAGTATAGAAATATTTATTTAAATTGTTTAGTGGAATATAGGTATGGTAATAAATCGTTGCTCCAATCTCTAATTATTCATTGTGCATATTTAACTTTACATAATTTTGTACAATCCTTAGATATAAGATAAATGTAAATGAAAAAATATTAACAAAATTTTTCTCTTATAAATGACTACTGAACATAATGTCAATAGTTACATGCAAGATTATCGCAAGAAAAATAAAGACAAAATAAATAAATATATGCGTAAATATTATAATGAAAACACCGAAGTGTGTACTTGTGGTGAAACAGTAAAAAAACAACATTTAAAACTTCATAAAGAAAGTAATAAACACTATGGTAAATTGTACTTAAAAGAAAAGGAGCCCGCACTTAAAGATATGCTTAATTTGGGTTAAAATTTTCTTAATTTTATCTTTATCGTCATCTTCTTTTATAATAGACTGTGATATCACATTTCTTTCTCTTATTAAAAAAGCAGAATCAGGAGTGAGTAATTTAATACAAAAAATCTAAATTGCATTATCTATAATTAGCACCTAAAATTTAAAGATTGAAAAAGTATTAACAAATTTATTTTGTAATAAATGGAAATGAATGAGCCGAGTACATCTCAGATAAACACCTCTACAAATATTATTCAATATGCAAATTGTAATTTCTGTGGTATTGATTATGATCAAAGTAATAATCATGATTGTCTAAGTAAAAAAACTGTTAAAGATTTACGAGTAATATGTAAAAATAAAAATATAAAAGGGTATTCAAATCTAAAGAAATCTGACCTAGTACATAAAATTAAAGCACATGTACCTATACCAGCGCCTAGATATAATATAAATAAAAAACCTACACCATCACCTAGATATAATATAAATATAACACCTACACCCGCTCCCAGAAATAATGACAAATTAATAATTGAAAACATAAATAGCAAATATATAAAGAAATACAAAACACATCAAATAATTTTAAAAATAAAATTAAAAGACTTGAGTGATATTGAAGGTGATATAAGTAAAATGCTTAGCCATGTTAAACAAAAAACTAATTATAAAAATGGAGATAAATTTATACTAACTTTAGAAAGTCCAAAATTAAGTAACCATGTAACTATTAATGTTAATCAAGACACCAATGCACAAAAATTTATCAACTACTTCCACAATGCTTTAAAGTATGAAGAAGAAATTGATTTAGATAATACAATATTTCATGCTCAAGTAATTAATATACCTCAAGGGGCGGGTGGTGGTACAAAAATATTAAATTTAGCAGAAAATATAAAGACTAAACAGTCTATAACACGAATTAATAATAGAGATAACTTATGTGCACCGAGAGCAATAATTGTAGCATTAACGTATCAAAATAATCCAAAAATATATCAAGAACTAAACTTATATAACAGAGAAGTATCAAATAATAACTTAAGGTATATTAGAATGGGTCGAAATCTACAAACAGTTTTAACAAATAATTTATGCAACAAACTACAAACATATACCGAAGAGGGCTTTACTCTGGAAGATATAAAAAATGTGGAAACATTACTGAATATTCAAATTAAAATAATATGTTCGGAAAATTTTAACTCTGTAATATATAGCGGTATTGATAAAGATATCACATTATATCTGTATAAAATCGGTAACCACTTTGATATAATTAATAGTATGACTGGTTTCTATGGATCTAGTTATTACTGTAAAATATGTAATAAGGCATATTATAATAAAAATCATAAATGTAAAGAAATAATAAAACAACTTTGTCACCTTTGTCTTCAGCCTGAACATACAGATAAAGAAGAGTCTAAAAATGTGTACTGCGATAATTGTAATATATGTTTTTCTTATGAAAGCTGTTATAATAATCATTTAAAATACCGCGTGTGTAATGCAAGAAAAAGATGTAAAGTTTGTGAAAAAATATATACAACTGATAAACAACATAATTGCGGTTGGGAATTTTGTACAAATTGTAAAAATCCTGTACTTGCCAAAGAACACAAATGTTACATACAACCAAAAACACAAAATGGTGGAAAATGTAATTGTGTAAACTGTAAAAATTGTAAACCTGGTAACTGTAAAAATTGTGAATTATGTAAAAATTGTTCATACACAGAAAAATATATATTCTTTGACTATGAAGCTCAGCAAAATACAGGTATACACGTACCTAATTTAATTATTGCTCAGTATTTCGATGGAACTGAATTTATATTTTATAATAACGATGAATTTTGTAAGTGGTTAATTAATAAACAACATAAAGGATATACATGTATAGCACATAATACTAAAGCTTATGATTCACATTTCATATTAAAATATTGCTTAGAAAATACTATAAAACCATATACCATATATAATGGCTCAAAACTCATGTTACTCGAAATTAAAAATATAAATCTAAAAATAATTGATAGCATAAATTTTGTATCTGGGCCTCTTAGTAACTTCCCAAAAACATTTGGCTTAAAAGAACTCAAAAAAGGATATTATCCACATTATTATAACACACCTGAAAACAATAACTATGTTGGACCCATACCAAATAAAGATTTCTATGGTTATGATTCTATGAAACCAAAACAACGCAAAGAATTTTTAAAGTGGTATGAATCACTTGGTAAGAATTACATATTTGATAATAAAAAAGAACTTCGTGAATATTGTCAGTCAGACGTTAATATTTTAAGAAGAGGCTGTATAGAACTCAGAAACCAATTTCTCGAAATTGCAAACATTGATCCATTTAGATATTTAACTATAGCTAGTGTGTGTATGGCTATTTACAGATCAAAATATTTGCAAAACAACACAATAGGTGTAATTGATAAAAAACAGACAGACTGTTATAGTCAAAAATCTATTAGTTGGTTAGAAAGTTTTAATAACAAAAACATAAAACACGCTTTAAACGGTTGTGAAGAAATTATATGCGGCAACAAAGTGGATGGATATGATAGTATAAATAAAACTATATATCAATTCCACGGCTGTTTTTGGCATGGTTGTAAAGAATGTTATACACCTAATAATATTAATAATGTTACAAAAACACATTTCAGTTATTTGTATAACAAAACAATAATGAGAACTGAATTACTTAAGAGACATGGTTATACTGTTATAGAAATGTGGGAATGTAAGTGGGAGAAAAATTATAAAAAATGTGCAAAACCAAATATTATTACTTCGTTAGATCCTAGAGACTCGTTTTTTGGAGGTCGTACAAATGATACAAAATTAAAATATAAAGTTAAACCCGGTGAAAAAATTAAATATATTGATGTGTGCAGCTTGTATCCAACAGTTCAATATTATGATTACTTTCCCGTTGGTCATCCTACAATAATTGAAAAACCTCATAAATATAATAGCCAGTGGTTTGGTTTTATCAAATGTAAAATATTACCACCAAAAAAATTATATCACCCTGTACTATCTATAAAAACAAAAATAAACAACAATGAAAAATTAATGTTTCCATTGTGTTACCAATGTGTTTTAAATCGTAACAATATCTGTCAACACAGTAGCGAAGAACGTTGTTTAACAGGTACGTGGACTACAATTGAAGTTAAAAAAGCAATAAAAAAAGGATATCAAATTAAAGAAATCTATGAAGTTTGGCATTATAAACAACAATCTAATAACTTATTTAAAGGCTATATTAAAGACTTTATGAAAATAAAATTAGAAACTTCATCATGGGATAATGATTTTAAAACAATAAAAGACTATATAGTAGCAGTTAAAAACAAATTAAATATAGACTTAAACCCCAAATCAATTATTGAAAACCCCGGTAAAAGAGCTGTAGCCAAAATATGCTTAAATTCACTGTGGGGAAAATTTGGTCAAAGATTAAACATGTCCAAATCAGAATATGTTACTGAACCAGCACGTTTTTACGAAATTCTCTTAGATGACAGACTAACAAATATTGATTGTGTGTTTGTTAATGATAATATTGTACATGTCACATACAAATTTAAAAACTACTACATTGAAAATAATGCTGCAACCAATATAGCAATAGCGTCATACACAACTGCTAATGCACGCTTACGATTATATGATGTGCTTGACAAACTAGGAGATACAGTTCTTTATTTTGACACAGACAGCGTTTTCTATGTTGACAACGGTTTAAATACTGTTGAAACAGGTTGTATGTTAGGCGATTGGACAGATGAACTTGGTTCTAATACATATATTGAGGAGTTCTTATCAACTGGTCCAAAAAGTTATTCCTATAAAGTTAATAACTGTGCGTGTGATGCTATGTGCAAATGCGTATGCAAAATTAAAGGGTTTACATTAAACCACCAAAATTCACAAAAGCTTAATCACGAAACCCTAAGACAAATCGTTCATAAAGAAACAGATACTGTCGAAATTAAATATAATAATATAACTAGAGACAAACAAACAAAAAAACTAATTAATAAAAATGAGACCAAAACGTTTCAACTCACATATGATAAGCGCGTAATCAACAATATAGACAACAATTGTATAGACACACTACCGTACGGGTATTAAATAAACGCGATAAACAATTACCAGTCGTATTTTAGCACTCAAATATCATGTAAGACAACCAAAACACTTTTAAAAATAATGCCAACCAGCACAATTCGTACTTACGCGTTCCGTTCGTTCCGTTTGTGCTCAAAAGTTCCTTTTGTGGTAGTAGTATATGCGTTCCGCTGTGCTCAACATAATATTTACTTGACTTCTTCTGAGTGAGTTGGTAAACTTGAAATTATAAAATTGTAAATTCTAAATGAAAAATTTTTTAGAGAGAGTAGTATATGCGTGCCGTTGTGCTCAATGGGCGCATATACTACTTCTGTCGGAGCATACGCATTTAATAATGATATATTGAATGGGTTTGCTTTTATTCTTATATACGCTAGTCTATTGGTGTAAATTGCATTATGTTATTTTTTATTTTATTCATTACCATGAAAGCTACTCCGTACTGCCCTTGTTTTTCGTCTACTGAATAGAGTAGTGTGAAATTATCTTTGTTTATCTGTCCGTTTCCTTTCCATCTCGTTTCTTGTAGTCCTGCTATATGTACCTCATATTTCTTCAATTCTAAACTTATTTCTGTTATTTTTCCTACCGCTAACATTGTTCTTACGTTCCAAGTACTAATCTTTATTATCTTATTTTTATTATTTCTTTTATATTTCTTTTTTTTTTGTTTTTATGTCTAGTTTTTTGGAACGATTCCATTTTTTTCCTTTACCCAGCCCATGTACCTTACAATATACAACGTATTCTTTAAAATGACACCCGAAAATTGAAAGTTTATTTTTTGATGGGTACCGCGTTATGGTTACTTTTGCATGTCCAATGCTAAAATTATCCATAGTATAGATCCTTAAGCATGAATAAGAATGTTTTAACAAAAATATGCATTTCAAGAATAGGTAAAATCTGACTTTATTTTTGTGAAAAATCATATAAATATTTGCTTCCGCGTCCTAATTTTATAATTCTTCATCATATTTTAGCTAAAAGAAAATATTGCAACACGAAAATTGCTATTTCAAGTGTAGTAGGTATTCTAGAATCCAGCCCAAGTAGCTTACAATATACAACGTATTCATTAAAATGATACCCGAAAATTGAATGTTTCTTATCTGATTCGTACCATGTTATGGTCACTTTTGCATGTCCAATGATAAAATTATCCATAGTATACATCCTAAAGCATGAATATGAATGTTTTAACAAAAATATCTATTTCAAGAATAGGTAAAATCTGACTTTTTTTGTAAAAAATCATATAAATATTTGCTTCCGCGCCCTAATTTTATAATTCTTCATCATAATTTAGCTAAAAGAAAACATTGCAACAAGAAAATTGCTATTTCAAGTGTGGTAGGTATTCGAGAATCCAGCCCATGTAGCTTACGATCTACAACGTATTCATCAAGAATAGGTAAAATCTGACATTATTCTTGTAAAAAATCATATAAATATTTGCTTCTGCGCCCGAATTTTATAATTTTTCATCATATTTTAGCAAAAAGAAAACATTTCAACAAAAAAATTGCTATTTCAAGTTTGGTAGGTAATTTAGAATCTAGCCCATGTAGCTTACAATATACAACGTATTCATTAAAGTGACACCCGAAAATTGAATGTTTATTATCTGATTGGTACCACGTTATGGTCACTTTTGCATGTACAATGCTAAAATTATCCATAGTATAGATCCAAAAGCACGAATATGAATGTTTTAACAAAAATATCCATTTCAAGAATAGGTAAAATCTGAATAATTTTTGTAAAAAATCATATAAATATTTGCTTCTGCGCCCGAATTTTATAATTCTTTATCATATTATCGCTAAAAGAAAACATAGCAACAAGAATATTGCTATTTCAAATGTGATAGGTATTCTAGAATCCAGCCCATGTAGCTTACAATATACAACGTATTCATCAAGAATAGGTAAAATCTGACTTTATTTTTGTAAAAAATCATATAAATATTAGCTTCCGCGCCCAAAATCATAATTCAGTATCATATTTTCGCTAAAAGAAAACATTGCAACAAGAAATTGCTATTTCAAGTGTGGTAGGTATTTTAGAATCCAGCCCAAGTAGCTTACAATATACAACGTATTCATTAAAATGACACCTTAAAATTGAATGTTTATTATCTGATTGGTACCACGTAATGGTCACTTTTGCATGTCCAATGCTAAAATTATCCATAGTCTGGATCCCAAAGCATGAATATGATTGTTTTAACAAGAATATCCATTTCAAGAATAGGTAAAATCTGAATTATTTTTGTAAAAAATCATATAAATATTTGCTTTCGCGCCCGAATTTTATAATTCTTCATCATATATTAGCTAAAAGAAAACATTGCAACAAGAATATTGCTGTTTCAAGAGTGGTAGGTATTTTAGAATACAGCACATGTAGCTTACAATATACAACGTATTCATCAAGAAAAGGTAAAATCTGACTTTTATTTTGTAAAAAATCATATATATATTTGCTTTCGCGCCCGAATTTCATAATTTTTCATAATTTTTTAGCTAAAAGAAAACATTGCAACAAGAAAATTGCTATTTTAAGTGTGGTAGGTATTCTAGAATCCAGCCCATGTAGCTTACAATATACAACATATTCATCGAGAATAGGTAAAATCTGACTTTCTTTTTGTAAAAAATCATATAAATATTTGCTTCCGCGCCTGAATTTTATAATTCTTCATCCTATTTTAGCTAAAAGAAAACATTGCAACAAGAAAATTACTATTTCAAGTGTGGTAGGTATTCTATAAGGTTCATATGCCAGCTGTGCTGGCGTCTGGAAGTTCTAGAAGATCCGGAAATGACTGGCGTCTGGAAGATCTAGAAGCGATGAATGGCTGACACCAAATGAAATCTTCAGGCTGCTGGCGGCTGATGCTGAATGGAGTCTTCAACTGATGCTGCAACCTTGAAGCGACGACGAAGGCTGACGCCAACTGCGTCCTCAGAAAAGTGACAAATGGTGGGCCCCTGCTGAGACCCTGGAGCGGTTTTGGTGAAGTTCAGGTGTTTTGCATTCACAACGATGAATTGCACCTATTGCAAGGTGCAATAATACTAAAGAAAGATACTACAACTGCTGATGTCTTGACAAGCGTCGGGTCAAGACTGTCTTGAATGCACAAACTGTTCAAGCTCGATTCAAGGCACTGAAAAGTGATATTTTCCCCAGTACTCAAATGAAACACAAATTGTCGATGATGAAATTTTTAATTAATGCACGTTTTGAAAAGCTGAGATGCAAAAATTAAACAAACTTTGAATATCAAAAGAAAAAAAAAACACGGAAATTACAAATACACCTCTGAACACTAGTGAGGTTCGTAACCGACTCTTGTTTATATAAAAATGTTTATCGTTAAGCAGAACAAATTATTTTTAATTGTTACATCAATCGCTTTGCTTTTTCACATAACTCTGATTACAAAAAAATAAATTTACAAAGGAACAATATAAGAAAACTTGATATTAAATACAAGTACAATACAATGAATCGTCGCAGTCAGTGACTTTGACATTTACTTGCTTGCACTCTTAGAAAATTCAAACACTCATCATATTTTAGCTAAAAGAAAACATTGCAACAAGATAATTGGTACCACGTTTTGTTCACTTTTGCATGTCCAATGCTTAAAAGCATCCATAGTATAGATCCTAGAGCTTAAATATGAATGTTTTAGCAAAATATCCATATCAAGAATAGATAAAATCTGACTTTATTTTTGTAAAAAATCATATAAATATTTGCTTTCGCGCCCGAATTTTATAATTCTTCATTATATTTCAGCTAAAAGAAAACATTGCAACAAGAAAATTGCTATTTCAAGTGTGGTAGGTACTCTAGAATCAAGCCCATATAGCTTACAATATACAACGTAGTCATTAATATGACACCCGAAAATTGAATGTTTATTATCTGATTAGTACCACGTTTTGGTCACTTTTGCATGTTTAATACTAAAAATATCCACTGTATAGAACCTAATGCATGACTATGAATGTTTTAACAAAAATATCCATATCAAGAGTAGGTAAAATCTAAATATATTTTTGTAAAAAATCATATAAATATTTGTTTCCGCGCCCGAATTTCATAATTCTTCATCATATTTTAGCTAAAAGAAAACATTGCAATAAGAAAATTGCTATTTCAAGTGTGGTAGGTATTCTAGAATCCAGCCCATGTAGCTTACAATATACAACGTATACATCAAGAAAAGGTAAAATCTGACTTTATTTTTGTAAAAAATCTTATTAATATTTGCTTCCGCGCCCGAATTTTTGAATTCTTTATCATATGTTAGCTTAAAGAAAACATTGCAACAAGAAAATTGCTATTTCAAGTGTGGTAGGTATTCTATAATCCAGCCAAAGTAGCTTACAATATACAACGTATTCATCAAGAATAGGTAAAATCTGATTTTATTTTTTAAAAAATCATATAAATATTTTCTTCCGCGCTCGAATATTATAATTCTTCACCATATTCTGGCTAAAAGAAAACATTGCAACAAGAAAATTGCTATTTCAAGTGTGGTAGGTATTCTAGAATCCAGCCCATGTAGCTTACAATATACAACGTATTCATTAAAATGACACCCGATAATTGAATGTTTATTATAAGATTGGTACATCGTTATGGTCACTTTTGCATGTCCCATGCTAAAATTATCTATAGTATAAATCCTAAAGCATGAATATAAATGTTTTAACAAAAATATCCAATTCAAGAATATGTAAAATTTGACTTTATGTTTGTAAAAAATCATATAAATATTTGCTTCCGCGCCCAAATTTTGTAATTCTTTATCATATTTTGGCTAAAAGAAAACATTGCAACAAGAAAATTGCTATTTCAAGTATGGTAGGTATTCTACAATTCAGCCGATGCAGCTTACAATATACAACGTATTCATCAAGAAGAGTTAAAATCTGACTTTATTTTTGTAAAAATTCATATAAATATTTGCTTCTGCGCACGAATATTATAATTATTAATCATATTTTAGCTAAAAGAAAACATTGCAACAAGAATATTGCTATTTCAAGTATGGTAGGTACTCTAGAATCCAGCTCATGTTGCTTACAATATACAACGTATTTATCAAGAATAGGTAAAATCTGACTTTATTTTTGTAAAAAATCATATAAATATTTGCTTTCGCGCCCGAATTTTATAATTCTTCATTATATTTTAGCTAAAAGAAGTCATTGCAACAAGAAAGTTGCTATTTCAAATGTGATAGGTATTCCAGAGTCCAGCCCATGTAGCTTACAATATACAACTTATTCATGGAGAACAGGTAAAATCTGACTTTATTTTTGTAAAAAATCATAGAAATATCAGCTTCCGCCCCCGAATTTTATAATTCTTTATCATATTTTAGCTAAAAGAAAACATTGCAACAAGAAAATTGCTATTTCGAATGTAGTAGGTATTCTAGAATTCAGCCCATGTAGCTTACAATATAAAACTTATTCATCAAGAATAGGTAAAATCTAATTTTATTTTTGTAAAAAATCATATAAATATTTGCTTCCGCTTCCAAATTTTATAATTCTTCATCATATTTTAGCTAAACGAAAACATTGCAACAAGAAAATTGCTATTTCAAAAGTGATAGGTATTCCAGAGTCCAGCCCATGTAACTTACAATATACAATTTATTCATAAAGAACAGGTAAAATCTGACTTTATTTTTGTATAAAATCATAGAAATATTTGCTTCCGCGCCCGAATTTTATAATTCTTTATCATATTTTAGCTAAAACAAAACATTGCAACAAGAAAATTGCTATTTCAAGTGTGGTAGGTATTCTAGAATCCAGCCCATGTATCTTACAATATACAACGTATTTATCAAGAAAAGATAAAATCTGACTTTATTTTTGTAAAAAATCATATAAATATTATCTTGCGCGTCCGAATTTTATAATTTTTCATCATATTTTAGCTAAAAGAAAACATTGCAACAAGAAAATTGCTATTTCAAGTGTGGCAGGTATTCTAGAATCCAGCCCATGTAGTTTACAATATACAACGTATTTATCAAGAAAATATAAAATCTGACTTTATTTTTGTAAAAAATCATATAAATATTTGCTTCCGCGCCCGAATTTTATAATTTTTCATCATATTTTAGCAAAAAGAAAACATCGCAACAAGAAAATTGCTATTTCAAGTGTGGTAGGTATTTTAGAATCCAGCCCATGTAGCTTACAATATACCACGTATTCATCAAAAATAGATAAAATCTGACTTTATTTTTGTAAAAATTCATATAAATATTTGCTTCCACGCCCGAATTTTATAATTTTTCATCATATTTTAGCTAAAAGAAAACATTGCAACAAGAAAATTGATATTTCAAGTGTGAAAGGTTTTCTAGAATCCAGCCCATGTAGCTTACAATATACAATGTATTCATGAAGAACAGGTAAAATCTGACTTTATTTTTGTAAAAAATCATATAAATATTTGCTTTCGCGCCCGAATTTTATAATTTTTCATCATATTTTAGCTAAAAGGAAAACATTGCAACAAGAAAATTGCTATTTCAAGTGTGGTAGGTTTTCTAGAATCCAGCCCATGTAGCTTACAATATACAATGTATTCATGAAGAACAGGTAAAATCAGACTTTATTTTTGTAAGAAATCATATAAATATTTTCTTCCGCGCCCGAATTTTATAATTATTTATCATATTTTAGCAAAAAGAAAACATTGCTACAAGAAAATTGCTATTTAAAGTGTGGTAGGTATTTTAAAATCCAGCCCATGTAGCTTACAATATACAACGAATTCAACGAGAATAGGTAAAATCTGACTTTATTTTTGTAAAATATCATATAAATATTTGCTTCCGCGCCCGAATTTTATAATTTTTCATCATATTTTAGCAAAAAGAAAACATCGCAACAAGAAAATTGCTATTTCAAGTGTGGTAGGTATTTTAGAATCCAGCCCATGTAGCTTACAATATACCACGTATTCATCAAAAATAGATAAAATCTGACTTTATTTTTGTAAAAATTCATATAAATATTTGCTTCCGCGCCCGAATTTTATAATTTTTCATCATATTTTAGCTAAAAGAAAACATTGCAACAAGAAAATTGATATTTCAAGTGTGAAAGGTTTTCTAGAATCCAGCCCATGTAGGTTACAATATACAATGTATTCATGAAGAACAGGTAAAATCTGAATTTATTTTTGTAAAAAATCATATAAATATTTTCTTCCGCGACCGAATTTTATAATTTTTTATCATATTTTAGCAAAAAGAAAACATTGCTACAAGAAAATTGCTATTTAAAGTGTGGTAGGTATTTTAAAATCCAGCCCATGTAGTTTACAATATCCAACGAACTCAACGAGAATAGGTAAAATCTGACTTTAATTTTGTAAAATATCATATCAATATTTGCTTCCGCGCCCGAATTTTATAATATTTCATCATATTTTAGCAAAAAGAAAACATCGCAACAAGAAAATTGCTATTTCAAGTGTGGTAGGTATTCTAGAATCCAGCCCATGTAGCTTACAATATACCACGTATTCATCAAAAATAGATAAAATCTGACTTTATTTTTGAAAAAATCATATAAATATTTGCTTCCGCGCCCGAATTTTATAATTTTTCATCATATTTTAGCTAAAAGAAAACATTGCAACAAGAAAATTGCTATTTCAAGTGTGGTAGGTATTCTAGAATCCAGCCCATGTAGCTTACAATATACAACGTATTCATGAAGACCAGGTAAAATCTGACTTTATTTTTGTAAAAAATCATATAAATATTTGCTTCCGCGCCGAATTTTATAATTCTTCATCATATTTTAGCTAAAAGAAAACATTGCAACAAGAAAATTTGCTATTTCAAGTGTGGTAGGTATTCTAGAATCCAGCCCATGTAGCTTACAATATACAACATATTCATCAAGAATAGGTAAAATCTGATTTTATTTTTGTAAAAAATCATATAAATATTTGCTTCCGCGCCCAAATTTTATAATTCTTCATCATATTTTAGCTAAACGAAAAACATTGCAACAAGAAAATTGCTATTTTAAGTGTGCTAGGTAATCTAGAATCCCGCCCAATTAGCTTACAATCTACAACGTATTCATCAAGAATAGGTAAAATTTGACTTTATTTTTGTAAATAATCATATAAATATTTGCTTCCGTGCCCGAATTTTATAATTTTTCATCATATTTTAGCTAAAAGAAGTCATTGCAACAAGAAAGTTGCTATTTCAAATGTGATAGGTATTCCAGAGTCCAGCCCATGTAGCTTACAATATACAACTTATTCATGGAGAACAGGTAAAATCTGACTTTATTTTTGTAAAAAATCATAGAAATATCAGCTTTCGCCCCCGAATTTTATAATTCTTTATCATATTTTAGCTAAAAGAAAACATTGCAACAAGAAAATTGCTATTTCGAATGTAGTAGGTATTCTAGAATTCAGCCCATGTAGCTTACAATATAAAACTTATTCATCAAGAACAGGTAAAATCAGACTTTATTTTTGTAAGAAATCATATAAATATTTTCTTCCGCGCCCGAATTTTATAATTATTTATCATATTTTAGCAAAAAGAAAACATTGCTACAAGAAAATTGCTATTTAAAGTGTGGTAGGTATTTTAAAATCCAGCCCATGTAGCTTACAATATACAACGAATTCAACGAGAATAGGTAAAATCTGACTTTATTTTTGTAAAATATCATATAAATATTTGCTTCCGCGCCCGAATTTTATAATTTTTCATCATATTTTAGCAAAAAGAAAACATCGCAACAAGAAAATTGCTATTTCAAGTGTGGTAGGTATTTTAGAATCCAGCCCATGTAGCTTACAATATACCACGTATTCATCAAAAATAGATAAAATCTGACTTTATTTTTTGTAAAAATTCATATAAATATTTGCTTCCGCGCCCGAATTTTATAATTTTTCATCATATTTTAGCTAAAAGAAAACATTTGCAACAAGAAAATTGATATTTCAAGTGTGAAAGGTTTTCTAGAATCCAGCCCATGTAGGTTACAATATACAATGTATTCATGAAGAACAGGTAAAATCTGAATTTATTTTGTAAAAAAATCATATAAATATTTTCTTCCGCGACCGAATTTTATAATTTTTTATCATATTTTAGCAAAAAGAAAACATTGCTACAAGAAAATTGCTATTTAAAGTGTGGTAGGTATTTTAAAATCCAGCCCATGTAGTTTACAATATCCAACGAACTCAACGAGAATAGGTAAAATCTGACTTTAATTTTGTAAAATATCATATCAATATTTGCTTCCGCGCCCGAATTTTATAATATTTCATCATATTTTAGCAAAAAGAAAACATCGCAACAAGAAAATTGCTATTTCAAGTGTGGTAGGTATTCTAGAATCCAGCCCATGTAGCTTACAATATACCACGTAATTCATCAAAAATAGATAAAATCTGACTTTATTTTTGAAAAAATCATATAAATATTTGCTTCCGCGCCCGAATTTTATAATTTTTCATCATATTTTAGCTAAAAGAAAACATTGCAACAAGAAAATTGCTATTTCAAGTGTGGTAGGTATTCTAGAATCCAGCCCATGTAGCTTACAATATACAACGTATTCATGAAGACCAGGTAAAATCTGACTTTATTTTTGTAAAAAATCATATAAATATTTGCTTCCGCGCCGAATTTTATAATTCTTCATCATATTTTAGCTAAAAGAAAACATTGCAACAAGAAAATTGCTATTTCAAGTGTGGTAGGTATTCTAGAATCCAGCCCATGTAGCTTACAATATACAACATATTCATCAAGAATAGGTAAAATCTGATTTTATTTTTGTAAAAAATCATATAAATATTTGCTTCCGCGCCCAAATTTTATAATTCTTCATCATATTTTAGCTAAACGAAAACATTGCAACAAGAAAATTGCTATTTTAAGTGTGCTAGGTAATCTAGAATCCCGCCCAATTAGCTTACAATCTACAACGTATTCATCAAGAATAGGTAAAATTTGACTTTATTTTTGTAAATAATCATATAAATATTTGCTTCCGTGCCCGAATTTTATAATTTTTCATCATATTTTAGCTAAAAGAAGTCATTGCAACAAGAAAGTTGCTATTTCAAATGTGATAGGTATTCCAGAGTCCAGCCCATGTAGCTTACAATATACAACTTATTCATGGAGAACAGGTAAAATCTGACTTTATTTTTGTAAAAAATCATAGAAATATCAGCTTTCGCCCCCGAATTTTATAATTCTTTATCATATTTTAGCTAAAAGAAAACATTGCAACAAGAAAATTGCTATTTCGAATGTAGTAGGTATTCTAGAATTCAGCCCATGTAGCTTACAATATAAAACTTATTCATCAAGAATAGGTAAAATCTAATTTTATTTTTGTAAAAAATCATATAAATATTTGCTTCCGCTTCCAAATTTTATAATTCTTCATCATATTTTAGCTAAACGAAAACATTGCAACAAGAAAATTGCTATTTCAAAAGTGATAGGTATTCCAGAGTCCAGCCCATGTAGCTTACAATATACAATTTATTCAGGAAGAACAGGTAAAATCTGACTTTATTTTTGTATAAAATCATAGAAATATTTGCTTCCGCGCCCGAATTTTATAATTCTTTATCATATATTAGCTAAAACAAAACATTGCAACAAGAAAATTGCTATTTCAAGTGTGGTAGGTATTCTAGAATCCAGCCCATGTATCTTACAATATACAACGTAATTATCAAGAAAAGATAAAATCTGACTTTATTTTTGTAAAAAAATCATATAAATATTATCTTGCGCGTCCGAATGTTATAATTTTTCATCATATTTTAGCTAAAAGAAAACATTGCAACAAGAAAATTGCTATTTCAAGTGTGGCAGGTATTCTAGAATCCAGCCCATGTAGCTTACAATATACAACGTATTTATCAAGAAAATATAAAATCTGACTTCATTTTTGTAAAAAAATCATATAAAATATTTGCTTCCGCGCCCGAATTTTATAATTTTTCATCATATTTTAGCTAAAAAGAAAACATTGCAACAAGAAAATTGCTATTTCAAGTGTTGTAGGTATTCTAGAATCCAGCCCATGTAGCTTACAATATACAACGTATTCATGAAGAACAGGTAAAATCTGACTTTATCTTTGTAAAAAATCATATAAATATTTGCTTCTGCGCCCGAATTTTATAATTTTTCATCATATTTTAGCTAAAAGAAAACATTGCAACAAGAAAATTGCTATTTCAAGTGTGGTAGGTATTCTAGAATCCAGCCCATGTAGCTTACAATATACAACATATTCATCAAGAATAGGTAAAATCTGATTTTATTTTTGTAAAAAATCATATAAATATTTGCTTCCGCGCCCAAATTTTATAATTCTTCATCATATTTTAGCTAAACGAAAACATTGCAACAAGAAAATTGCTATTTTAAGTGTGCTAGGTAATCTAGAATCCCGCCCAATTAGCTTACAATCTACAACGTATTCATCAAGAATAGGTAAAATTTGACTTTATTTTTGTAAATAATCATATAAATATTTGCTTCCGCGCCCGAATTTTATAATTTTTCATCATATTTTAGCTAAAAGAAGTCATTGCAACAAGAAAGTTGCTATTTCAAATGTGATAGGTATTCCAGAGTCCAGCCCATGTAGCTTACAATATACAACTTATTCATGGAGAACAGGTAAAATCTGACTTTATTTTTGTAAAAAATCATAGAAATATCAGCTTCCGCCCCCGAATTTTATAATTCTTTATCATATTTTAGCTAAAAGAAAACATTGCAACAAGAAAATTGCTATTTCGAATGTAGTAAGTATTCTAGAATTCAGCCCATGTAGCTTACAATATAAAACTTATTCATCAAGAATAGGTAAAATCTAATTTTATTTTTGTAAAAAATCATATAAATATTTGCTTCCGCTTCCAAATTTTATAATTCTTCATCATATTTTAGCTAAACGAAAACATTGCAACAAGAAAATTGCTATTTCAAAAGTGATAGGTATTCCAGAGTCCAGCCCATGTAGCTTACAATATACAATTTATTCAGGAAGAACAGGTAAAATCTGACTTTATTTTTGTATAAAATCATAGAAATATTTGCTTCCGCGCCCGAATTTTATAATTCTTTATCATATATTAGCTAAAACAAAACATTGCAACAAGAAAATTGCTATTTCAAGTGTGGTAGGTATTCTAGAATCCAGCCCATGTATCTTACAATATACAACGTATTTATCAAGAAAAGATAAAATCTGACTTTATTTTTGTAAAAAATCATATAAATAATATCTTGCGCGTCCGAATTTTATAATTTTTCATCATATTTTAGCTAAAAGAAAACATTGCAACAAGAAAATTGCTATTTCAAGTGTGGCAGGTATTCTAGAATCCAGCCCATGTAGCTTACAATATACAACGTATTTATCAAGAAAATATAAATTCTGACTTTATTTTTGTAAAAAATCATATAAATATTTGCTTCCGCGCCCGAATTTTATAATTTTTCATCATATTTTAGCTAAAAGAAAACATTGCAACAACAAAATTGCTATTTCAAGTGTGGTAGGTATTCTAGAATCCAGCCCATGTAGCTTACAATATACAACGTATTCATGAAGAACAGGTAAAATCTGACTTTATCTTTGTAAAAAATCATATAAATATTTGCTTTCGCGCCAGAATTTTATAATTTTTCATCATATTTTAGCTAAAAGAAAACATTGCAACAAGAAAATTACTATTTCAAGTGTGGTAGGTTTTCTAGAATCCAGCCCATGTAGCTTACAATATACAATGTATTCATGAAGAACAGGTAAAATCTGACTTTATTTTTGTAAAAAATCATATAAATATTTTCTTCCGCGCCCGAATTTTATAATTTTTTATCATATTTTAGCAAAAAGAAAACATTGCTACAAGAAAATTGCTATTTAAAGTGTGGTAGGTATTTTAAAATCAAACCCATGTAGCTTACAATATACAACGAATTCAACGAGAATAGGTAAAATCTGACTTTATTTTTGTAAAATATCATATAAATATTTGCTTCCGCGCCCGAATTTTATAATTTTTCATCATATTTTAGCAAAAAGAAAACATCGCAACAAGAAAATTGCTATTTCAAGTGTGGTAGGTATTTAATAATCCAGCCCATGTAGCTTACAATATACCACGTATTCATCAAAAATAGATAAATTCTGACTTTATTTTTGTAAAAATTCATATAAATATTTGCTTCCGCGCCCGAATTTTATAATTTTTCATCATATTTTAGCTAAAAGAAAACATTGCAACAAGAAAATTGATATTTCAAGTGTGAAAGGTTTTCTAGAATCCAGCCCATGTAGGTTACAATATACAATGTATTCATGAAGAACAGGTAAAATCTGACTTTATTTTTATAAACAGGTAAAATCTGACTTTATCTTTGTAAAAAATCATATAAATATTTGCTTCCGCGCCCGAATTTTATAATTTTTCATCATATTTTAACTAAAAGAAAACATTGCAACAAGAAAATTGCTATTTAAAGTTTTCTAGAATCAAGCCCATGTAGCTTACAATATACAATGTATTCATGAAGAACAGGTAAAATCTGACTTTATTTTTGTAAAAAATCATATAAATATTTTCTTCCGCGCCCGAATTTTATAATTTTTCATCATATTTTATCTAAAAGAAAACATTGCAACAAGAAAATTGCTATTTCAAGTGTGGTAGGTATTCTAGAATCCAGCCCATGTAGCTTACAATATACAACGTATTCATGAAGAACAGGTAAAATCTGACTTTATTTTTGTAAAAAATCATATAAATATTTGCTTTCACGCCCGAATTTTATAATTTTTCATCATATTTTAGCTAAAAGAAAACATTGCAACAAGAAAATTACTATTTCAAGTGTGGTAGGTTTTCTAGAATCCAGCCCATGTAGCTTACAATATACAATGTATTCATGAAGAACAGGTAAAATCTGACTTTATTTTTGTAAAAAATCATATAAATATTTTCTTCCGCGCCCGAATTTTATAATTTTTTATCATATTTTAGCAAAAAGAAAACATTGCTACAAGAAAATTGCTATTTAAAGTGTGGTAGGTATTTTAAAATCCAGCCCATGTAGCTTACAATATACAACGAATTCAACGAGAATAGGTAAAATCTGACTTTATTTTTGTAAAATATCATATAAATATTAGCTTCCGCGCCCGAATTTTATAATTTTTCATCATATTTTAGCAAAAAGAAAACATCGCAACAAGAAAATTGCTATTTCAAGTGTGGTAGGTATTTTAGAATCCAGCCCATGTAGCTTACAATATACCACGTATTCATCAAAAATAGATAAAATCTGACTTTATTTTTGTAAAAATTCATATAAATATTTGCTTCCGCGCCCGAATTTTATAATTTTTCATCATATTTTAGCTAAAAGAAAACATTGCAACAAGAAAATTGATATTTCAAGTGTGAAAGGTTTTCTAGAATCCAGCCCATGTAGCTTACAATATACAATGTATTCATGAAGAACAGGTAAAATCTGACTTTATTTTTGTAAAAATCATATAAATATTTTCTTCCGCGCCCGAATTTTATAATTTTTTATCATATTTTATCTAAAAGAAAACATTGCAACAAGAAAATTGCTATTTCAAGTGTGGTAGGTATTCTAGAATCCAGCCCATGTAGCTTACAATATTACAACGTATTCATGAAGAACAGGTAAAATCTGACTTTATTTTTGTAAAAAATCATATAAATATTTGCTTTCGCGCCCGAATTTTATAATTTTTCATCATATTTTAGCTAAAAGAAAACATTGCAACAAGAAAATTGCTATTTCAAGTGTGGTAGGTTTTCTAGAATCCAGCCCATGTAGCTTACAATATACAATGTATTCATGAAGAACAGGTAAAATCTGACTTTATTTTTGTAAGAAATCATATAAATATTTTCTTCCGCGCCCGAATTTTATAATTATTTATCATATTTTAGCAAAAAGAAAACATTGCTACAAGAGAATTGCTATTTAAAGTGTGGTAGGTATTTTAAAATCCAGCCCATGTAGCTTACAATATACAACGAATTCAACGAGAATAGGTAAAATCTGACTTTATTTTTGTAAAATATCATATAAATATTTGCTTCCGCGCCCGAATTTTATAATTTTTCATCATATTTTAGCAAAAAGAAAACATCGCAACAAGAAAATTGCTATTTCAAGTGTGGTAGGTATTTTAGAATCCAGCCCATGTAGCTTACCATATACCACGTATTCATCAAAAATAGATAAAATCTGACTTTATTTTTGTAAAAATTCATATAAATATTTGCTTCCGCGCCCGAATTTTATAATTTTTCATCATATTTTAGCTAAAAGAAAACATTGCAACAAGAAAATTGATATTTCAAGTGTGAAAGGTTTTCTAGAATCCAGCCCATGTAGGTTACAATATACAATGTATTCATGAAGAACAGGTAAAATCTGACTTTAATTTTGTAAAAAATCATATAAATATTTTCTTCCGCGACCGAATTTTATAATTTTTTATCATATTTTAGGAAAAAGAAAACATTGCTACAAGAAAATTGCTATTTAAAGTGTGGTAGGTATTTTAAAATCCAGCCCATGTAGCTTACAATATCCAACGAATTCAACGAGAATAGGTAAAATCTGACTTTAATTTTGTAAAATATCATATCAATATTTGCTTCCGCGCCCGAATTTTATAATATTTCATCATATTTTAGCAAAAAGAAAACATCGCAACAAGAAAATTGCTATTTTAAGTGTGGTAGGTATTCTAGAATCCAGCCCATGTAGCTTACAATATACCACGTATTCATCAAAAATAGATAAAATCTGACTTTATTTTTGTAAAAAATCATATAAATATTTGCTTCCGCGCCCGAATTTTATAATTTTTCATCATATTTTAGCTAAAAGAAAACATTGCAACAACAAAATTGCTATTTCAAGTGTGGTAGGTATTCTAGAATCCAGCCCATGTAGCTTACAATATACAACGTATTCATGAAGACCAGGTAAAATCTGACTTTATTTTTGTAAAAAATCATATCAATATTTGCTTCCGCGCCGAATTTTATAATTCTTCATCATATTTTAGCTAAAAGAAAACATTGCAACAAGAAAATTGCTATTTCAAGTGTGGTAGGTATTCTAGAATCCAGCCCATGTAGCTTACAATATACAACATATTCATCAAGAATAGGTAAAATCTGATTTTATTTTTGTAAAAAATCATATAAATATTTGCTTCCGCGCCCAAATTTTATAATTCTTCATCATATTTTAGCTAAACGAAAACATTGCAACAAGAAAATTGCTATTTTAAGTGTGCTAGGTAATCTAGAATCCCGCCCAATTAGCTTACAATATACAATGTATTCATGAAGAACAGGTAAACTCTGACTTTATTTTTGTAAAAAATCATATAAATATTTTCTTCCGCGCCCGAATTTTATAATTTTTTATTATATTTTATCTAAAAGAAAACATTGCAACAAGAAAATTGCTATTTCAAGTGTGGTAGGTATTCTAGAATCTAGCCCATGTAGCTTACAATATACAACGTATTCATGAAGAACAGGTAAAATCTGACTTTATTTTTGTAAAAAATCATATAAATATTTGCTTTCGCGCCCGAATTTTATAATTTTTTATCATATTTTAGCTAAAAGAAAACATTGCAACAAGAAAATTACTATTTCAAGTGTGGTAGGTTTTCTAGAATCCAGCCCATGTAGCTTACAATATACAATGTATTCATGAAGAACAGGTAAAATCTGACTTTATTTTTGTAAAAAATCATATAAATATTTTCTTCCGCGCCCGAATTTTATAATTTTTTATCATATTTTAGCAAAAAGAAAACATTGCTACAAGAAAATTGCTATTTAAAGTGTGGTAGGTATTTTAAAATCAAACCCATGTAGCTTACAATATACAACGAATTCAACGAGAATAGGTAAAATCTGACTTTATTTTTGTAAAATATCATATAAATATTTGCTTCCGCGCCTGAATTTTATAATTTTTCATCATATTTTAGCAAAAAGAAAACATCGCAACAAGATAATTGCTATTTCAAGTGTGGTAGGTATTTAAGAATCCAGCCCATGTAGCTTACAATATACCACGTATTCATCAAAAATAGATAAAATCTGACATTATTTTTGTAAAAATTCATATAAATATTTGCTTCCGCGCCCGAATTTTATAATTTTTCATCATATTTTAGCTAAAAGAAAACATTGCAACAAGAAAATTGATATTTCAAGTGTGAAAGGTTTTCTAGAATCCAGCCCATGTAGGTTACAATATACAATGTATTCATGAAGAACAGGTAAAATCTGACTTTATTTTTGTAAAAAATCATATAAATATTTTCTTCCGCGACCGAATTTTATAATTTTTTATCATATTTTAGCAAAAAGAAAACATTGCTACAAAAAAATTGCTATTTAAAGTGTGGTAGGTATTTTAAAATCCAGCCCATGTAGCTTACAATATCCAACGAATTCAACGAGAATAGGTAAAATCTGACTTTATTTTTGTAAAATATCATATAAATATTTGCTTCCGCGCCCGAATTTTATAATATTTCATCATATTTTAGCAAAAAGAAAACATCGCAACAAGAAAATTGCTATTTCAAGTGTGGTAGGTATTCTAGAATCCAGCCCATATAGCTTACAATATACCACGTATTCATCAAAAATAGATAAAATCTGACTTTATTTTTGTAAAAAATCATATAAATATTTGCTTCCGCGTCCGAATTTTATAATTTATCATCATATTTTAGCTAAAAGAAAACATTGCAACAAGAAAATTGCTATTTCAAGTGTGGTAGGTATTCTAGAATCCAGCCCATGTAGCTTACAAAATACAACGTATTCATAAAGAACAGGTAAAATCTGACTTTATTTTTGTAAAAAATTATATAAATATTTGCTTCCCCGCCCGAATTTTATAATTTTTCATCATATTTTAGCTAAAAGAAAACAGTTTAACAAGAAAATTGCTATTTCAAGTGTGGTAGGTATTCTAGAATCCAGCCCATGTAGCTTACAATATACAACGTATTCATCAAGAAAACGTAAAATCTGACTTTATTTTTGTAAAACATCATATAAATATTTGCTTCCGCGCCCGAATTTTATAATTCTTTATCATATTTTAGTCAAAACAAAACATTGCAACAAAAAAAATGCTATTTCAAGTGTGGTAGGTAATCTAGAATACAGCCCATGTAGCTAACAATATGCAACGTATTCATTAAAATGACACCCAAAAACTAAATGTTTATTATCTGATTAGTACCACGTTATGGTCACTTTTGCATGTCCAATGCTAATATTATCTATAGTATAGATCCTAAAACATGAATATGAACGTTTTAACAAAAATAACCATTTCAA
The DNA here is from genome assembly GCA_035578165.1 of Stenolophus ochropezus. Classification (NCBI taxonomy): domain Eukaryota; kingdom Metazoa; phylum Arthropoda; class Insecta; order Coleoptera; family Carabidae; genus Stenolophus; species Stenolophus ochropezus. The sequence continues at coordinate 107,677 of JAQOWZ010000215.1, forward strand.
GAATAGGTTAAATATGACTTTATTTTTTTTAAAAATCATATAAATATTTGCTTCCGCGCCCGAATTGTATAATTCTTCATCATATTTTAGCTAAAAGAAAACATTGCAACAAGAAAATTGCTATTTCAAGTGTGGTAGGTATTCTAGAATCCAGCCCATGTAGCTTAAAATATGCAACGTATTCATAAAAATGACACCCGAAAATTGAATATTTATAATCTGATTGGTACCACGTTTTGGTCACTTTTGCATGTCTAATGCTTAAAACCATCCATAGTATAGATCCTAAAGCATGAATATCAATGTTTTGACAAAATACCCATTTCAAGAATATGTAAAATCTGACTTTGTTTTTGTAAAAAATCATATAAATATTTGCTTCCGCGATCAAATTTTACAAATCTTTATTATATTATAGCTAAAAGAAAACATTGCAACAAGAAAATTGCTATTTCAAGTGTGGTAGGTATTCTAGAATCCAGCCCATATAGCTTACAATATACAACGTATTCATAAAAATGACACCCGAAAATTTAATATTTATTATCTGATTGGTACCACGTTTTGGTCACTTTTGCATGTCTAATGCTTAAAACCATCCATAGTATATATCCTAAAGCATGAATATAAATGTTTTAACAAAAATTGCCATTTTAAATATAGGTAAAATCTGACTCTATTTTTGTAAACAATCATATAAATATTTGCTTTCGCGCCCGAATTTTATATTTCTTCATCATATTTTAGTTAGAAGAAAACATTGCAACAAGAAAATTGCTATTTCAAGTGTGGTAGGTATTATAGAATCCAGCCCATGTAGCTTACAATATACAACGTATTCATTAAAATGACACACGAAAATTGAATGTTTATTATCTGATTGGTACCACGTTTTGGTCACTTTTGCATGTCCAATGCTAGAACCATCCATAGTATAGATCCTAAAGCATGAATATGAATGTTTTAACAAAAATTTCCATTTCAGAATAGGTCAAATCTGACTTTATTTTTGTAAAAAATCATATAAATATTTGCTTCCGCGCCCGAATTTTATAATTCTTTATCATATTTTAGGTAAAAGAAAACATTGCAACAAGAAAATTGCTATTTCAAGTGTGGTAGGTATTTTTGAATCCAGCCCATGTAGCTTACAATATACAACGTATTCATTAAAATGACACCCGAAAATTGAATGTTTATTATCTGATTGGTACCACGTTTTGGTCACTTTTGCATGTCCAATGCTTAAAACCATTCATAGTATAGATCCTAAAGCATGATATGAATGTTTTAACAAAAATATCCATTTTAAGAATAGGTAAAATCTGACTTTATTTTTGTAAAAAATCATATGAAAATTTGCTTCCGCGCCCGAATTTTATAATTTTTGAGAGATGGGATATTTCTTGGCTAGGTGTTGATATTAAAAACGAAGATGGTTACTGGAAATCATCCACTCTTTATTGAATTCAACCTCTACAGTTTCGACCCCACATGGGTCTTCTTCAGGAGATGAATTTAAATATTTTTGGATTTATGTTTGTAATAAATTGATATTTTTTCAACATGAAAATAGTCAAAAATCGAAGTAAAATAAATATGAATTATTTTGTTAAACATTAAAATTAACAATTGTCGATCTAATTTTAATTAGAAATATAAAATATATATAAAATGAAAAAACGGTTTATCACACCCTAACGGACAACTTATACTTTTTGTTTATATTTTAGCTAAAAGAAAACATTGTAACAAGGAAACACCCGAAAATTTAATGTTTATTATCTGATTGGTACCACGTTTTGGTCACTTTTGCATGTCTAATGCTTAAAACCATTCATAGTATAGATCCTAAAGAATGAATATGAATGTTTTTACAAAAATATCCATTTCAAGAATAGGTAAAATCTGAATTTATTTTTGTACAAAATCATATAAATATTTGCTTCCGCCCTATTTTTATAATTTTTCATCATATATTTAGCTAAAAAAAAAACATTGCAACAAGAAAACTGCTATTTCAAGTGTGGTAAGCATTCTAGAATCCAGCCCGTCTAGCTTACAATAAACAACGTATTCATTAAAATGACACCAAAAAATTGAATGTGTATTATCTGATTAGTACCTCGTTTTGGTCACTTTTGCATGTCCAATGCTAAAACCATTCATAGTATAGATCCTAAAGCATGAATATGAATGTTTTGACAAAAATATCCATTTCAAGAATAGGTAAAATCTGACTTTATTTTTGTACAAAATCATGTAAATATTTGCTTCCGCGCCCGAATTTTATAATTGTTCATCATATTTTAGCTAAAGGAAAACATTGCAACCAGAAAATTGCTATTTTATGTGGGGTAGGTTTTATAGAAACCAGCCCATGTAGCTTTCAATATACAACGTATTCATTAAAATGACACCCAATAACTAAATGTTTATTATCTGATTAGTACCACGTTATGGTCACTTTTGCATGTCCAATGCTAATATTATCTATAGTATAGATCCTAAAACATGAATATGAACGTTTTAACAAAAATAACCATTTCAAGAATAGGTTAAATATGACTTTATTTTTTTAAAAAATCATATAAATATTTGCTTCCGCGCCCGAATTGTATAATTCTTCATCATATTTTAGCTAAAAGAAAACATTGCAACAAGAAAATTGCTATTTCAAGTGTGGTAGGTATTCTAGAATCCAGCCCATGTAGCTTAAAATATACAACGTATTCATAAAAATGACACCCGAAAATTGAATATTTATAATCTGATTGGTACCACGTTTTGGTCACTTTTGCATGTCTAATGCTTAAAACCATCCATAGTATAGATCCTAGAGCATGAATATCAATGTTTTGACAAAATACCCATTTCAAGAATATGTAAAATCTGACTTTGTTTTTGTAAAAAATCATATAAATATTTGCTTCCGCGATCAAATTTTACAAATCTTTATTATATTATAGCTAAAAGAAAACATTGCAATAAGAAAATTGCTATTTCAAGTGTGGTAGGTATTCTAGAATCCAGCCCATATAGCTTACAATATACAACGTATTCATAAAAATGACACCCGAAAATTTAATATTTATTATCTGATTGGTACCACGTTTTGGTCACTTTTGCATGTCTAATGCTTAAAACCATCCATAGTATATATCCTAAAGCATGAATATAAATGTTTTAACAAAAATTTCCATTTTAAATATAGGTAAAATCTGACTCTATTTTTGTAAACAATCATATAAATATTTGCTTTCGCGCCCGAATTTTATATTTCTTCATTATATTTTAGTTAGAAGAAAACATTGCAACAAGAAAATTGCTATTTCAAGTGTGGTAGGTATTATAGAATCCAGCCCATGTAGCTTACAATATACAACGTATTCATTAAAATGACACACGAAAATTGAATGTTTATTATCTGATTGGTACCACGTTTTGGTCACTTTTGCATGTCCAATGCTAGAACCATCCATAGTATAGATCCTAAAGCATGAATATGAATGTTTTAACAAAAATTTCCATTTCAGAATAGGTCAAATCTGACTTTATTTTTGTAAAAAATCATATAAATATTTGCTTCCGCGCCCGAATTTTATAATTCTTTATCATATTTTAGGTAAAAGAAAACATTGCAACAAGAAAATTGCTATTTCAAGTGTGGTAGGTATTTTTGAATCCAGCCCATGTAGCTTACAATATACAACGTATTCATTAAAATGACACCCGAAAATTGAATGTTTATTATCTGATTGGTACCACGTTTTGGTCACTTTTGCATGTCCAATGCTTAAAACCATTCATAGTATAGATCCTAAAGCATGATATGAATGTTTTAACAAAAATATCCATTTTAAGAATAGGTAAAATCTGACTTTATTTTTGTAAAAAATCATATGAAAATTTGCTTCCGCGCCCGAATTTTATAATTTTTGAGAGATGGGATATATCTTGGCTAGGTGTTGATATTAAAAACGAAGATGGTTACTGGAAATCAGCCACTCTTTATTGAATTCAACCTCTACAGTTTCGACCCCACATGGGTCTTCTTCAGGAGATGAATTTAAATATTTGTGGATTTATGTTTGTAATAAATTGATATTTTTTCAACATGAAAATAGTCAAAAATCGAAGTAAAATAAATATAAATTATTTTGTTAAACATTAAAATTAACAATAGTCGATCTAATTTTAATTAGAAATATAAAATATATATAAAATGAAAAAACGGTTTATCACACCCTAACGGACAACTTATACTTTTTGTTTATATTTTAGCTAAAAGAAAACATTGTAACAAGGAAACACCAGAAAATTTAATGTTTATTATCTGATTGGTACCACGTTTTGGTCACTTTTGCATGTCTAATGCTTAAAACCATTCATAGTATAGATACTAAAGAATGAATATGAATGTTTTTACAAAAATATCCATTTCAAGAATAGGTAAAATCTGAATTTATTTTTGTACAAAATCATATAAATATTTGCTTCCGCCCTATTTTTATAATTTTTCATCATATATTTAGCTAAAAAAAAAACATTGCAACAAGAAAACTGCTATTTCAAGTGTGGTAAGCATTCTAGAATCCAGCCCGTCTAGCTTACAATAAACAACGTATTCATTAAAATGACACCAAAAAATTGAATGTGTATTATCTGATTAGTACCTCGTTTTGGTCACTTTTGCATGTCCAATGCTAAAACCATTCATAGTATAGATCCTAAAGCATGAATATGAATGTTTTGACAAAAATATCCATTTCAAGAATAGGTAAAATCTGACTTTATTTTTGTACAAAATCATATAAATATTTGCTTCCGCGCCCGAATTTTATAATTGTTCATCATATTTTAGCTAAAGGAAAACATTGCAACCAGAAAATTGCTATTTTATGTGTGGTAGGTTTTATAGAAACCAGCCTATGTAGCTTACAATATACAACGTATTCATTAAAATGACAACCGAAAATTGAATGTTTATTATCTGATTGGTACCATGCTTTGGTTACTTTTACATGTCAAATGCTTAAAACCATTCATAGTATAGATCCTAAAGCATGAATATGAATGTTTTAACAAAAATATCCATTTCAAGAATAGGTAAAATCTGACTTTATATTTGTAAAAAATCATATAAATATTTGCTTCCGCGCCCAAATTTTATAATTCTTCTTCAAATTTTCGCTAAAAGAAAACATTGCAACAAGAAAATTGTTATTTCAAGTGAGGTAGGTATTCTAGAATCCATCCCATGTAGCTTACAATATATAACGTATTCACTAAAATTACACTCGAATAATAAATGATTATTATCTTATTGGTACCACGTTTTGGTCACTTTTACATGTCTAATGCTCAAACCATCCTTAGTATAGATCCTAAAGTAGGAATATGAATGTTTTAACAAAAATATCCATTTCAAGAATAGGTAAAATCTGACTTAATTTTGTAAAAAATCATATAAATATTTGCTTCCGCGCCCAAATTTTATATTTCTTTATCATAATATAGCGCAAAGAAAACATTGCAACAAGAAAATTGCTATTTCAAGTGTGGTAGGTAATCTAGAATCCAGCCCATGTAGCTTACACTCTACAACGTATTCATAAAAATGACACTCGAAAATTGAATGTTTATTATCTGATTGGTACAACGTTTTGGTCACTTTTGCATGTCCAATGCTAAAACCATCCATAGTATAGATCCTAAAGCATAAATATGAATGTTTTAACAAAGATATCCATTTGAAAAATAAATAAAATCTGACTTTCTTTTTGTAAAAAATCATATAAATATTTGCTTCCGCGCCCGAGTTTTATAATTCTTCATCATATTTTAGGTAAAACAAAACATTGCAACAAAAAAATTGCTATTTCAATTGTGGTAGGTATTCTAGAATCCAGCCCATGTAGCTTACAATATAGAACGTATTCATTAAAATGACACCCGAAAATTAAATGTTTATTATCTGATTGGTACCACGTTTTGGTCACTTTTGCATATCCAGTGCTTAAAACCATCCATAGTATAGATCCTAAAGCATGAATATGAATGTTTTAACAAAAATATCCATTTGAAGAATAGGTAAAATCTGACTTTATTTTTATAAAAATCATATAAATATTTGCTTCCGCGCCCGAATTTTATAATTCTTTATCATATCTTAGCTAAAAGAAAACATTGCAACAAGAAATTTGCTATTTCAAGTGTGGTAGGTATTCTTGAATCCAGCCCATGTAGCTTTCAATATACAACGTATTCATTAAAATGACACCCGATAATTGAATGTTTATTATCTTATTGGTACCACGTTTTGGTCACTTTTGCATGTCCAATGCTTACAACCATCCATAGTATAGGTCCTAAAGCATGAATATTAATGTTTTGATAAAAATATCCATTTCAAAAATAGGTATAATCCGACTTTATTTTTGTAAAAATTCATATAAATATTTGCTTTCGCGCCAGAATTTTATAATTCTTTATTATATTATAGCTAAAAGAAAACATTGCAACAAGAAAATTGCTATATCAAGTGTGTTAGGTAGTCTAGAATCCAGTCTATGTAGCTTACAATATACAACGTATTCATTAAAGTGAGACCCGAAAATTGAATGTTTATTATCTGATTGGTACTATGTTTTGGTTACTTTTGCATGTCCAATGCTTAAAACCATCCATAGTATAGATCCTAAAGCATGAATATTAATGTTTTAACAAAAATATCCATTTCAAGAATAGGTAAAATCTGACTTTATTTTTGTAAGAAATCATATAAAGATTTGCCTCTGCGCCCGAATTTTATAATTCTTTAACATATTTTAGCTAAAAAAAAATATTGCAACAAGAAAATTGCTATTTCAAGTGTGGTTGGTATTCTAGAATCGAGCCCATGTAGCTTACAATATACAACGTATTCATTAAAATGATACCCGAAATTTGAATCTTTATTATCTGATTGGTACTACGTTTTGGTCACTTTTGCATGTTCTATGCTTAAAACCATCCATAGTATAGATCTTTAAGCATGAATATGAATGTTTTAACAAAAATATCCATTTCAAGAATTGGTAAAATCTGACTTTATTTTTCTAAAAAATCATATAAATATTTGCTTCCGCGCCCTAATTTTATAATTCTTCATCATATTTTAGCTAAAAGAAAACATTGCAACAAGAAAATTGCTATTTCAAGTGTTGTAGGTATTCCAGAATCCAGCCCATGTAGCTTACAATATACAACGTATTCATTAAAATGACACCGTAAAATTAAATGTTTATTATCTGATTGGTATCACGATTTGGTCATTTTTGCATGTCCAAAGCTAAAACCATCCATAGTATAGATCCTAAAGCATGAATATGAAAGTTAAGTTGCGGGAGTAAGTAAACAACAAAAAAAATGATTTTATTAAACGAAAGTACAAAGATTCAGCAGTGAAATATAACAATGTTTATTGTACAGAATACAGAATGTAACTGAATAGAATTAAGTAATGTTACAAAAATATGAAAAATATTGAGTATGCAAAAATAGAGGAAATGTGGATTCGAGTAGCGTCTGGGACTCAGCATGGTCAGCAGTTCCCGTGAGAAGTTATACTTCTAACTCCTCCACCCTTAGAATCTGGCATCGCCGGGGAGGTTCACCTGGGAGTGAGATGGGGTAGGCCTTGATCGGAGTTCTTCGTCTTGGCTCCTGGGCTTCTTCTGGCTTGAGAGTTTCTTTCACAGAAGTGGACTAGTGATTGCAATACCTGTCAACATCAGTAATACTTACAGGATAATAATTAAATAATTAGTGGTGTTGAGCTAGAAGTCGTTATCTGTGATTAAGTCCTCAAACTTGTTGATTGGAAGGTTCAGATCTTGAATATTCTTGAGTTCGTTTGCCAATTTTGGGATTTGACTGGTGTTGATTTGGATCTTGAAATTTCCCAATAAGATGGGCTTCCCGAATGTTCCTGCTTTGAAATTTAGTGGTTGATATTTGATTTTTATTTCGCAGTTGTTTTCTTTTAATTGAAAAATTCCTTTTAGTTTTCTTATTTCTTCTTTTTGTTCGCAAGCTTCTTAAACAGTTTCTTCTGTTGGAAAGATAGCCAAGTATTGATTTATTTCTTCAATATATTCGACGTGATTTTGTTTCAAATTTAATTTAGTGTACTGGCAATTTTTGTTATTATTGTGCAGGATTATGTTCTTCTCGCAGGTGTCGTTTGGTATGTGATTTATTTTGTTGGGACATTGGTATATGATACTTTTGGTACAAATATCATTCAGACAAATTAACTGATCATCAATCGATTTCAGAAAGTAACTCAAAATCTTTTTCATAATTTATAGGAATGTCAATAAAATAAATAATTTTATCTGATTCTAATTTGCAATTCAGATTAAGTAATTTTTCAATTTCTAGCATATTTTCTGGGGTTGGTTCTAAAGGAATTTTGTTTTCATAATGTTTATAAATTTTATTCAATTCTAAATTTAGTTCATTGATTTTGATTACACTGGGGTTCATTACATGCAATTTGCAAAAAGTTAGAGAATTCTCGATTTCTTGTAAAGTATTTAAAATTAATGTGAATAATGTCTTTAATTGATTATAAATTTCGAAGATGTAGAAAATACTACTTTGGAAATCGTTTGAGATAACATGCGACAATTGCTCAACCTTTGATTTTAATTCTAATTCGTTATGCCTGATTATTTCGATTGTTTTATTAAATTGATCGATCAGTTGGTGATTGACAGAATATTGATTTTTTATTTGTTCGATTAATTGGTTTAGATTAAATTGCAGGTGTTTCAGGATTTTATCGTACCGTTTTTCGTCTTCTGCATCCAAATTACCGGTTATCGATTTTATTATTATTTTATTATTTCTCTTTATTGTATAATGAATATTGAGGTGTTCAAATTTGTTGGTTATGGAATTTTGTAAGTGACGAATTATTTTATAGTTATTGTCAAATTCTTTTGCATTTAATTTGTCTTCGATTACAATTTGGTTTAGATTTTCGTATTGTTTGTTTAAGTTGTTATAATTTATCAGAATAGGATTCAAGTCATAGTAATGAATGAGGGTGTGTTTCGTTTGTTGTAGTCTAGCTGTTCCTAATTTCAGCGTTAGTAGTCCAAGATTATTGGTAATGTCTTTAATTTCTAGTCCAAGGGTTATTGTGATGAGAAGGGACATGGAATATCGGATTTCTTATCAGTAATCTTTCGTGGTCGTTTTATATTTGACAAGTGAATTTGGGTTGTTTTTTATTTCTCTCATCTACTTTAATTTCTGCAATTTCAAGTTTTTTGTTTACTTTTACAACTTGTTCCTTTTTAAATTTTGGGTTTCGAGTTTTGTTTACTTTTTGTTTATTATGAACAAACACGGTGTCGGGAATTTCGGGAAGATTTTCGCGGTTTTCGTTTAAATTTTGAATAGTTTTGGATTTATTATTTTGTATTCGTTCGTTGATTGATTTATAGGTCAATTTCATCCTTTCCCTATGGTTTTGAACGTAATCTTGAGTCACTTGTTTTTCCAAATCTATTTCGAGGAGTGAATTTGAGTCAAAATGTCCGGATATAATTTCTACGGGTTTCAGTCCAGTTGTTATGTGATTGGTATTATTATAAGCTAATAAAGCGTAATTTACTTTGGTTTAATAGGCTCGTTTTTGAACTTTTCTTGTATGTTAAAAAGACGAATGTGTTCGATTAGTGGCGAGTGGAATCTCTCTATCACTCCGTTTGAGTCCGGGGGTTTAGAACTAGAAAATAGAATTTGTCGAATAGGCTTGTGCGTATTTGGAAAATGCGTCTATTATCGTCAAAAATTTTGAGTTTTGTAAAGTGAGTGTGTCAATGTGTATTGTATGAAAGGGTTTGTTGGGTGTTGGTGTTATATTGTATTTGGTTTTAATAGGATTTCTTTCGTATTTAGCTTGTAAGCAAATTTCACACTGCTTAATATAGTTTGTGATGGTTCTATGTTGATTTGGCCAATAGTAAATATTTTTAATTTGGTTGTGTGTTTCGAGGATTCCACGATGATTCGTTTTTCCTTCGTGAAATTGTTTAATTATATTATTAATTTCGTTATCTAATTCAACATCAATTAATTTATTATTACACTTAACAAAATTTATTTCTGAATTCTTTAAGTGTGTTTGCATTACAATAGAGAATTTTTCATATATTGGTTGTTCAAAAAACAAGGAATATTTGACTTTTGGAATTATGAATTCTTTTACAAAATTTATAAAGTCTGTTTCGAAATTTTCTTGTGAGATTTGTATGTGAATTCTTGTTTTGTCAGTGTGAATTTTACTGTATTTGGGTTTGGCTGGTGAGTGAGTGACTTCAGATATAAACAGTTGGTTTTTGCTAACGTTCACAGGGGAGTCGCTAATTGTGCTACCAAAAATAGGATTTTCTTGGTTGGAGTGGATCGTATTGTCTGAGTCAGAATTTCGGTCATTGTCGAGTACCGCAATCATTGATTCGTTATCAGGGTAGAAGTTGTCGTTAAAAATTTTTATGTAGTCAAGGAAATTTTGAACTTCCGGTTCTACAGAATTTACGTTCAATTCGATACGTGATAGTGCATCAGCATTTTTGTTTAATGAACCCTTTTTTTATAAAATTTCAAAGTCGAATTCCTCCAATTTCAATCTCCATCGTATTAATTTAGAATTTGGTTCCTTGAGTGAGGATAACCACTGGAGGGGTTTGTGGTCCGTTATAATTTTAAATTTTCGTCCGAATAGATAGAGGCGAAAATATTTTTTGGCCCAAACTATAGCGAGGAGTTCCTTTTCGATATTTGAATAATTTTGTTCTGAATCGTTGAGGGTTCGACTCGCATAAGCGATCGGTAGGTCAGAGCCTATCGGTCCTGGCGATAAAACAGCACCAATAGCCACGTTGCTTGCATCGGTTGTTAAATTGAACAGTTTCGTGAAATCGGGATATTGCAGTATCGGCTCGTTCGTTAATAGTTTTTTACATTTATTAAAACAATTAATATAATTTTGATCTTTTATATTTATTACTGCTCCCTTTTCCAGACATTTTGTGAACGGTTTTGTAATGTTCGCAAAATCTTTTATAAATTTTCTGTAATACCCTAATAAACCGAGGAATGCTTTTATTTGTTTTACTGTTTTTGGTATGGGATAGTTTTTGATTGCTTTAATTTTTTCCGGGTTTGGTTTTACACCTTGTGGGGTAACTATATGACCTAAATATGCAACTTCGCGTTGAAAGAACTCTGATTTATCGAGTTGAATTTTTAAATTAGCTTTTCTCAATCGGTCAAATACAGCGCGTAAACTTTGGATGTGCTCCTGCAGGCTAGTGCTAAAGATTATTACATCATCCAAGTAAACTACGCAAATTTCGTTAGTCAAATTTTGAAGTACGTTGTCCATTATTCGCTGAAATGTCGCGGGGGCACTTTTTAATCCAAATGGCATCCGAAGAAATTCATAGTGCCCAGATTCGGTACTAAACGCTGTTTTTTAAATATATCATTTTGATGCATCTGATGGAATCCAGATGCTAAATCCAAAGTTGTGAAATACTGACATCTACCGAGTTTATCCAAAATTGAATTTATATTAGGAATGGGATACTTATCATCTATCGTCTTCTCGTTGAGCTTACGATAGTCAATAACTATACGTTATTGCTTTTTTCCCGACGCGTCTAATTTCTTTGGCACTATCCATACAGGAGCGGACCAAGGAGAGTGGGACGGTCTGATGATGTTTTGTTCTAACATTTTGTCAATTTGATTTTTTACTTTTTTCCGATGTACTTCCGGATATCTATAGATTTTACTGTAAACTGGAATTTCATCTTTTGTTCAGATGTGATGTTTGACTTCATTAGAAAAAGTAAGAGATTTATTATCAGTATGAAAGATGTCTGAATATTCTGTTATTAATTTTAAAATTTCGTTTTGCTCTTCCGGGTTCATAGGATCGGTTCTAATTTATGTGAAATCAAGATCATTGTCTAAATTTGTGTTTTGGAAATTTACATTATTTATTTCAAAATTTTCAAGGGGTAATATTGTTTGTTGTATCGGTCACGCATTCTACGTTCTCGGGATTAATAATTGGGTAGTAGAGTATGTGGTTTTTAATTTTGGCTATGCCCTCTGGAATAATTAAATTATCAACAAATGTTTCCAGTATAAAAACTTTTCTCTGATTTTGCAAGAATGTTTATATAGTTGGGTCGTGGCATAATTTTTAAATAATGTAATTTAATAGTCTGAGTTGGTGTTATCATTTTATTTCGGCCAAGGTCAAGAATAATATCTAACAATTTTAAATTATCTAGGCCCAATAAAATGTCGAACTGATTATGAAAATCAAATAAATAATATTTAAGGAATATATCAGGATTTTGAAATAATTTTGAACATGGTAATTTGACACTAGAATTTTCGGTTGAAGTGCCATGTGCTGTTGTAATTTTGAAGAAGTTGTTTTGAATTTTGTTTTGAAAATATTTATAAGCAATTTCTGGTTTGATAAACGATCGAGTGCTGCCTGTGTCAATTAATACTTTTAGAATATGTTTGGGATAAATAATAAAAGGCAATTCACTTTGATTGTGAGATAAATTTAGTGATTCAATTCTGTTTCCGAGGCATTCTTCTCTAAAAAATAATTTTCGTCATATTGCTGGTTGTAATTATCGTATTCGGAGTCGATTTCTTCAATGATAGCATTACTATTGTCGGGGTCTACTGGGTCAAGTCTAGTATTTCGGTGTTATGCAATTCTTCAAAAGTGAAGTTTGGTGCACGTTGGGTGTGGTTTTGAAAGTGATTATGTTGTTGTCTATAATTATTATAACCAGATGGTCCGGGTTTAGGTCTAAAAGTCTGATTATGCTGATTAGTGTTGGTTTCGGTTGTTTAGGAATAAAATTGTTTTTTGAATTTGGCTTAAAAGAATTTTGTTTGACCATTTGATTTTGAAATTGAGGTTTATTAAAGCTGTTATTTGGTAATGGTCGGTACATTAATTGAGGAATATTTCGTGTAACGGGTGATCAGTGTCTGGTATTTTGGTTGATCGGTATTGGTTTTTGTTTTAAATTGAAATTTTGATGACGTTGTTTGCTTTTTAATTGAAATTCGTTAGTGAGCATATTGAGCGCAGAATTTAGATCTTTATGATTTTTAGTTCTTAACAAATGTCCTAAACCACGCAAGAGAATTCTTGTTGCATATTTTTGATAATAGGTAATTAATACTTTAGCACTGGCTGATTCTATCTTATTTGTCAAGTAAGAAACTTGCAAATTAAGGAGATCCTGAACTGTATTGAAAAATTCAAAAGCATTTTCATTTGTTTGTCTCAATTCTGTCATTTCGATATTCAATTTAAAACAATCGCGTTTACCTTGATATGTGTTCAATAACGCTGTCTTTAGACTGTTCCAATCAGAGATTGTGCAACTGGCGATATTAACCGCAGCTTTGCCTTTGATTTTTGTTAATATGCTAGACATAAGCCATTCGTTTTGAAAATCAGCGGGGTCAGCTGTGACATAAAATTTATTAACTAATTTTTCGCAGATTTCAATAAATCTGGAGAGTAATTTAGTATCGCCGTGAAATTCGGGAATCATGTCGAGGTATTCTCTTTTTAATACAGGGGTTGCCATGATTGTTAAGTTTAGACTACCTATTCTATTTGCTAGATCGTCAAATAAAAAGTTATTTTGATTATTATTATAAATTTGGTTTGGTGAAGTTACAGGATTGGTCAGAATCTGATTCTGTTTCACTTACTGAATCGGTATTGATATAAATCAATTTTCTAAATGACATGTGCACTTACTTGATCAAAATTAATTTGTCCATTGATTTGTTCCGACTATTTCTCTGTGCTGGAACGATGAACCTGGTCGTGGCAGCTCTGTATTCTTCAGGGCTGGTTGGCGACTTCTACTTCTGCACGAAGTGCTCTCGTACTTGTAAAAGTCTTTGATGCAGGTTCGCGGACACTTCCGTTGCGATATCCAGTAAATCGTAGAAACAAAACGCAAATTTATTTTTGAATAATTACGCCTGGATATCCTACCGACTGCGCCAGTTAAGTTACGGGAGTAAGTTAACAACAAAAAAAAAGATTTTATTAATCGAAAGCACAAAGATTCAGCAGTGAAATATAACAATGTTTATTGTACAGAATACAGAATGTAACCGAATAGAATTAAGTAATGTTACAAAAATATGAAAAATATTAAGTATGCAAAAATAGAGGAAATTTGGATTCGAGTAGCGTCTGGGACTCAGCATGGTCAGCAGTTCCCGTGAGAAGTTGCACTTCTAACTTAAATGTTTTAACAAAAATATCCATTTCAAGAATAGGTAAAATCTGACTTTATTTTTGTAAAAAGTCATATAAATATTTGCTTCCGCGCTCGAATTTTATAATTCTTCACCATATTTTAGATAAAAGGAAACATTGCAACATGAAAATTGCTATTTCAAGTGTGGTACGTATTCTAGAATCCAGCTCATGTAGCTTACAATATACAACGTATTCATTAAAATGACACACGAAAATTGAATGTTTATAATCTGATTGGTACCACGTTTTAGTTACTTTTGCATGTCCAATGCTTAAAATCTTCCATAGTATAGATCCTAAAGCATGAATATGAATGTATTAACAAAAATATCCATTTCAAGGATAGGTAAAATCTGACTTTATTTTTGTAAAAAATCAAATAAATATTTGCTACCGCGCCCGAATTTTATAATTCTTCTTCATATTTTAGCTAAACGAAAACATTGCAACAAGAAAATTGCTATTTTAAGTGTGGTACGTATTCAGTCCAGCCCATGTAGCTTACAATATACGACGTATTCATTAAAATGACATCCGAAAATTTAATGTTTATTATTTGATTGGTTCCACGTTTTGGTCACTTTTGAATGTCCAATGCTTAAAACCATCCATAGTATAGATCCTAAAGCATGAATATAAGTGTTTTAACAAAAAAATCCATTTCAAGAATTGGTAAAATCTAACTTTATTTTTGTAAATAATCATATAAACAATTCTAGAATCCAGCCCATGTAGCTTACAATATATTTCAAGTGTGGTAGGTATTCTAGAATCCAGCCCAGGTAGCTTACAATATACAACGTAATCATTAAAATGACACCCGAAAATTAAATGTTTATTATTTGATTGTAACACGTTTTGGTCACTTTTGCATGTCCAATGCTAAAACCATTTATAGTATAGATCCTAAAGCATGAATAAGTATGTTTTAACAAGAATATCCATTCCAAGAATAGGTAAAATATGACTTTATTTTTGTAAAAAATCATATAAATATTTGCTTCCTCGCCCGAATTTTATAATTCTTCATCATATATTAGCTAAAAAAAAACATTGCAACAAGAAAATTGCTATTTCAAGTGTGGTAGGTATTCTAGAATCCAGCTCATGTAGCTTACAATATACAACGTATTCATTAAAATGACACCCAAAAATTGAATGTTTATTATCTGATTGGTAACACGTTTTGGTCATTTTTGCATGTCCAATGCTAAAACCATTCGTAGTATAGATCCTAAAGCATGAATAAGTATGTTTTAACAAGTATATCCATTCCAAGAATAGGTAAAATCTGACATTATTTTTGTAAAAATCATATAAATATTTGCTTCCGCGCCAGAATGTTATAATTCTTCATCATATTTTAGCTAAAAGAAAACATTGCAACAAGAAAATTGCTATTTCAAGTTTGGCAGGTATTCTAGAATCCAGCCCATGTAGCTTGCAATATACAACGTATTAATTTAAATGACACCAGAAAATATAATGTTAATTATCTGGTTGGTACCATATTTTTGAGACTTTTGCATGTCTAATGCTTAAAATCATCTATAGCATATATCCTAAAGCATAAATATGAATGTGTTAACAAAAATATCCATTTCAAGAATAGGTAAAATCTGACTTTATTTTTGTAAAAAATCATATAATATTTGCTTCCTCGCCCGAATTTTATAATTCTTCATCACATTTTAGCTAATGAAAATATTGCAACAAGAAAATTGCTATTTCAAGTGTGGTAGGAATTCTAGAATCCAGACCATGTAGCTTACAATATACAACGTATTTATTAAAATGACACCCGAAAATTAAATGTTTATTATCTGATTGGTACCACGTTTTGGTCAGTTTTGCATGTCCAATGCTAAAACCATCCATAGTATAGATCCTAAAGCATTAATAAGGATGTTTTAACAAGAATATCTAGTTCAAGAATAGGTAAAATCTGACTTTATTTTTGTAAAAAATCATATAAGTATTTGCTTCCGCGCCCAAATTTTATAATACTTTATCATACTTTAGCTAAAAGAAAACATTGCAACAAGAAAATTTCTATTTCAAGTGTGGTAGGTATTCTAGAATCCAGCCCATGTAGCTTACAATATACAACGTATTCATTAAAATGACACCCGAAAATTGCATGTTTATTATCTGGTTGGTACCACATTTTGGACACTTTTGCATGTCCAATGCTTAAAACCATCTATAGTATAGACACTAAAGCATGAATATGAATGTTTTAACAAAAATAGCCATTTTAAGAATAGGTAAAATCTGACTTTATTTTTGTAAAAAATCATATAAATACTTGCTTCCGCGCCCGAATTTTATATTTCTTCATCACATTTTAGCTAAAAGAAAACATTGCAACAAGAAAATTTCTATTTCAAGTGTGGTAGGTATTCTAGAATCCAGCCCATGTAGCTTACAATATACAACGTATTCATTAAAATGACACCCGAAAATTGCATGTTTATTATCTGGTTGGTACCACGTTTTGGACACTTTTGCATGTCCAATGCTTAAAACCATCTATAGTATAGATACTAAAGCATGAATATGAATGTTTTAACAAAAATATCCATTTCTAGAATAGGTAAAATATGACATTATTTTTGTAAAAAATCGTATAAATACTTGCTTCCGCGCCCGAATTTTATAATTCTTTATCTTATTTTAGCTAAAAGAAAACATTGCAACAAGAAAATTGATATTTCAAGTGTGGTAGGTATTCTAGAATCCAGCCCATATAGCTTACAATATACATCGTATTCATTAAAATGACACCCGAAAATTGATTGTTTATTATCTGATTGGTACCACGTTTTGTTCAGTTTTGCATGTCTAATGCTAAAACCATCCATAGTATAGATCCTAAAGCATGAATATGAATGTTTTAACAAAAATAGCCATTTCAAGAATAGGTAAAATCTGAATTTAACTTTGTAAAAAATCATATAAATATTTGCTTCTGCGCCCGAATTTTATAATTCTTCATTATATTTTAGCTAAAAGAAAACATTGCAACAAGAAAATTGCTACGTCAAGTGTGGTAGGTATTCTACAATCCTGCTCATGTAGCTTACAATATACAACGTATTCTTTTAAATGACACCCAAAAATTGAATATTAAGTATCTGATTGGTAACACGTTTTGGTCACTTTTGCATGTTCAATGCTAAAACCATCCATAGTATAGATACTAAAGCATGAATATGAATGATTTAACAAAAATATCCATTTCAAGAATAGGTAAAATCTGACTTTATTTTTGTAAAAAATCATATAATATTTGCTTCCTCGCCCGAATTTTATAATTCTTCATCACATTTTAGCTAATGAAAATATTGCAACAAGAAAATTGCTATTTCAAGTGTGGTAGGAATTCTAGAATCCAGACCATGTAGCTTACAATATACAACGTATTTATTAAAATGACACCCGAAAATTAAATGTTTATTATCTGATTGGTACCACGTTTTGGTCAGTTTTGCATGTCCAATGCTAAAACCATCCATAGTATAGATCCTAAAGCATTAATAAGGATGTTTTAACAAGAATATCTATTTCAAGAATAGGTAAAATCTGACTTTATTTTTGTAAAAAATCATATAAGTATTTGCTTCCGCGCCCAAATTTTATAATACTTTATCATATTTTAGCTAAAAGAAAACAATGCAACAAGAAAATTTCTATTTCAAGTGTGGTAGGTATTCTAGAATCCAGCTCATGTAGCTTACAATATACAACGTATTCATTAAAATGACACCCGAAAATTGCATGTTTATTATCTGGTTGGTACCACGTTTTGGACACTTTTGCATGTCTAATGCTTAAAACCATCTATAGTATAGACACTAAAGCATGAATATGAATGTTTTAACAAAAATAGCCATTTTAAGAATAGGTAAAATCTGACTTTATTTTTGTAAAAAATCATATAAATACTTGCTTCCGCGCCCGAATTTTATATTTCTTCATCACATTTTAGCAAAAAGAAAACATTGCAACAAGAAAATTTCTATTTCAAGTGTGGTAGGTATTCTAGAATCCAGCCCATGTAGCTTACAATATACAACGTATTCATTAAAATGACACCCGAAAATTGCATGTTTATTATCTGGTTGGTACCACGTTTTGGACACTTATGCATGTCCAATGCTTAAAACCATCTATAGTATAGATACTAAAGCATGAATATGAATGTTTTAACAAAAATATCCATTTCAAGAATAGGTAAAATATGACATTATTTTTGTAAAAAATCGTATAAATACTTGCTTCCGCGCCCGAATTTTATAATTCTTTATCTTATTTTAGCTAAAAGAAAACATTGCAACAAGAAAATTGATATTTCAAGTGTGGTAGGTATTCTAGAATCCAGCCCATATAGCTTACAATATACATCGTATTCATTAAAATGACACCCGAAAATTGATTGTTTATTATCTGATTGGTACCACGTTTTGTTCAGTTTTGCATGTCTAATGCTAAAACCATCCATAGTATAGATCCTAAAGCATGAATATGAATGTTTTAACAAAAAATAGCCATTTGAAGAATAGGTAAAATCTGACTTTAACATTGTAAAAAATCTTATAAATATTTGCTTCTGCGCCCGAATTTTATAATTCTTAATTATATTTTAGCTAAAAGAAAACATTGCAACAAGAAAATTGCTACGTCAAGTGTGGTAGGTATTCTAGAATCCTGCTCATGTAGCTTACAATATACAACGTATTCTTTTAAATGACACCCAAAAATTGAATATTAAGTATCTGATTGGTACCTCGTTTTGGTCACTTTTGCATGTCCAATGCTAAAACCATCCATAGTATAGATCCTAAAGCATGAATATTAATGTTTTAACAAAAATAACCATTTCAAGAATAGGTAAAATCTAACTTTATTTTTGTAAAAAATCATATAAATATTTGCTTCCTCGCCCGAATTTTATAATTCTTCATCATATATTAGCTAAAAAAAAACATTGCAACAAGAAAATTGCTATTTCAAGTGTGGTAGGTATTCTAGAATCCAGCTCATGTAGCTTACAATATACAACGTATTCATTAAAATGACACCCAAAAATTGAATGTTTATTATCTGATTGGTAACACGTTTTGGTCATTTTTGCATGTCCAATGCTAAAACCATTCGTAGTATAGATCCTAAAGCATGAATAAGTATGTTTTAACAAGTATAATCCATTCCAAGAATAGGTAAAATCTGACATTATTTTTGTAAAAATCATATAAATATTTGCTTCCGCGCCAGAATGTTATAATTCTTCATCATATTTTAGCTAAAAGAAAACATTGCAACAAGAAAATTGCTATTTCAAGTTTGGCAGGTATTCTAGAATCCAGCCCATGTAGCTTGCAATATACAACGTATTAATTTAAATGACACCAGAAAATATAATGTTAATTATCTGGTTGGTACCATATTTTTGAGACTTTTGCATGTCTAATGCTTAAAATCATCTATAGTATATATCCTAAAGCATAAATATGAATGTGTTAACAAAAAATATCCATTTCAAGAATAGGTAAAATCTGACTTTATTTTTGTAAAAAATCATATAATATTTGCTTCCTCGCCCGAATTTTATAATTCTTCATCACATTTTAGCTAATGAAAATATTGCAACAAGAAAATTGCTATTTCAAGTGTGGTAGGAATTCTAGAATCCAGACCATGTAGCTTACAATATACAACGTATTTATTAAAATGACACCCGAAAATTAAATGTTTATTATCCTGATTGGTACCCACGTTTTGGTCAGTTTTGTATGTCCAATGCTAAAACCATCCATAGTATAGATCCTAAAGCATTAATAAGGATGTTTTAACAAGAATATCTAGTTCAAGAATAGGTAAAATCTGACTTTATTTTTGTAAAAAATCATATAAGTATTTGCTTCCGCGCCCAAATTTTATAATACTTTATCATACTTTAGCTAAAAGAAAACATTGCAACAAGAAAATTTTCTATTTCAAGTGTGGTAGGTATTCTAGAATCCAGACCATGTAGCTTACAATATACAACGTATTCATTAAAAATGACACCCGAAAATTGCATGTTTATTATCTGGTTGGTACCACATTTTGGACACTTTTGCATGTCCAATGCTTAAAACCATCTATAGTATAGACACTAAAGCATGAATATGAATGTTTTAACAAAAATAGCCATTTTAAGAATAGGTAAAATCTGACTTTATTTTTGTAAAAAATCATATAAATACTTGCTTCCGCGCCCGAATTTTATATTTCTTCATCACATTTTAGCTAAAAGAAAAACATTGCAACAAGAAAATTTCTATTTCAAGTGTGGTAGGTATTCTAGAATCCAGCCCATGTAGCTTACAATATACAACGTATTCATTAAAATGACACCCCGAAAATTGCATGTTTATTACCTGGTTGGTACCCGACGTTTTGGACACTTTTTGCATGTCCAATGCTTAAAACCATCTATAGTATAGATACTAAAGCATGAATATGAATGTTTTAACAAAAATATCCATTTCTAGAATAGGTAAAATATGACATTATTTTTGTAAAAAATCGTATAAATACTTGCTTCCGCGCCCGAATTTTATAATTCTTTATCTTATTTTAGCTAAAAGAAAACATTGCAACAAGAAAATTGATATTTCAAGTGTGGTAGGTAATTCTAGAATCCAGCCCATATAGCTTACAATATACATCGTATTCATTAAAATGACACCCGAAAATTGATTACTCTGAGATAGCGCGT